>JAQFYQ010001994.1:0-12364 GCA_034694885.1 Buchholzia appendiculata
TGTAGCTTAGTTGCTAGATTTCAAGATAAATTAGATAATAGTAGCCTACCAGTAGTCGTTTTGAATTTGAATACTAGTGATCTTGACAGCATTTAAATAGGGCCCCCCCAATATTGACGGGCGGGGGCCCAACAATGTCTTGGCCCCCCCAATAATTGACATGAAAAAAATTGGGCCCCCCCAATGTTGGATACAGATCGTCGCCCCTGGTAATATGTCATCAGTTGCATATGTCATCAGTAGGCCTAAATATTTTTCTCTCAAAATTCCAAGCATCAATGTTTGCATTTTTACCACGAATTACATCTACGATATCTTAAATCATTCCAGTATGAAAGGACAAGCGTGATCGAAAATGTTGTGAATCAAGTCGGGTGAGCACCTGGCAAACTGATCCACCGAGCCTATGAGCCAATCCGACCCGTTGCACTGAGATCTGGATCAGATCCGACTTGCCAAATTCCCTTCTGGATCAGATCCGACTTGCCAAATTTCCTTCTAACACTGACTCGATCCGACTCGAGTGTAAAAACCCCCAACTTATATCCAATTCTTCTGCTCAGTAATTAAGACTTAGAAATTAACCTCTAATGAGTGCTTTAATAATTAATTAATCCATGTGATAAGGAAACAATTAAGCACACTGCCGCTGCACAACCCGGTAAAGTCCATGTAGTAAGCGGTCGGAAAAATTTAACCATAATGAACTCTTGGAGACATTATGTCTAATCTTTCTTGACAAGGAATCCTGACGTAAAATATTGATGATGACGATGATGATGATGATGATAATGATTATGATGATGATGATAATGATGATGATGATGACGATGATGATGAAAATGCCTGTTCACTCTGATTTATAGTCGCTATTTGGACGAGCACCATTTTTGGTATCGCTACACATAATGCCGCGACAGTTGTTACCGACCATTTGATCCCGCGACACTTAATACCGCGACAGTTAATCTCGACAACCAATTTAGACCAAAAACGACATAATATTTTTTTGGGGAGGAGGGACAATGGCAGTGGAAGGTTAGTACCATGACCTACAATCACTGTTTCATTGCCATCATCCGACTATTTGATATGAACAAACAGAAAGCACCGCTGCTTCAGGAGGCGACTGGTGTTGTCCACCCTTCAACCAAAAGGTACGGAAAGTTTCAACGAGCGGAACAGACAGTGGAATCTTATGAGGACACGAAGATTCTCGTCTATTTGCGTGCTATGGCCACCTTTCACACGCCTAAGACCTATGACTTTCACACTACAGCTCTGTCACGGTAGTGATGTTTCAACCTCTGCGGCTGGACGTATGAATGATTGCACTTTATTGCACTTTTAGTTGTCATTACTTTTAACTGAATGCATTTTTAGTTATTTTTGCATGTGTTTAAAATATACTGTTGTCATTTGATACGGGCTGACGACCTGATCACAACTTGTCAGAAAAAGTGTCATAAAAAATAAACAGTCAACAGCAAAACAATAACAAATTTTCTTTCAAAATACTCAGTCAACCAAAATAAACTAAGTGTGGAAGGTAGCAAGAGCCGGCGGGATCATCTCTCTCCACGTTTAAGTGTTGGTGGGATAAAATGTTCGAGTCGAAATGTCGCGGGATTAAGTGTCGCGGGATTAAATGTCATATAACCCTATTTTTATATGCAGTCTCGATGTTGTGCATTGCAATATTTTGATCGACGTGCAATGTTTGATCACTTCATTTCTCTGGTTTTGTGATCGCTATTATTAAAATTATGCCATTGCATCGTTATATGGTGCATACAAAGAACACGTAACGTAATCCACTTGAGCGTTTCGTCGTAGCTTTTGATTATTAGACTGTTACAATAGTTTTGAACACTGTTCTTATCGTTTTGCTTTTCAATCAATAGTTTCAATATTTTCAGATCTGCCAGGACTATTGAGTGGCAGTGGAGTGGCATTCATTGATCCTCACGAGCGATTCTTTGAGGAGTCTTCTGGAAGAAGGACTTCATCGTTTGCCTGGGATTTGCGTAAACATGAACAAAGGAAAAGAATGGAGCAGATTTCTGATCAGTTCAATCCGTTTCTGCAAGATTTGTTTGGTGTTACGAAACAGACATTTGAAAGCGGACATTTTGCTGGAACAGTTTTTAGATTTCCGCTGAGAACATATGATACAGAATCTGAATTGGGTTCTTGTTACGATCCCCAGAAATTGCTCGCCATGTTTGATGCTCTGGAAAAAGAAGCTCCACAGCTATTGCTGTTCTTGAAATGCATCCAGCAACTGGAAGTTTATGAAAAGAATAGTGAGGGAATATCACGGCTCCTAAAGGTTGAGATATCACCTGAATCTCTTGTAGAAGTCAATGCAAAGAGAGTTGGATTGATCGATCATATCAATGCGACACGACGATCGTCAGCCGAGTCCCCACCATACAGTATTTGTTATACGATGGATATCATTGTTCAAGGCAAGTCACCGGGTGCAGAATTCCCATGTACAAAACAGCGTTGGCTTGTATCGCATTACTATGGTGGTTCGGCTGAATTGCGGTCCATAAATAACATCCACACTAAACTGATATCTCTACCATGGGTTGGGGCTGCACTGCCTGTGTTCGAGCATGCATTCAATGAACCGCCAAGTGGACAGATTTTCTGTTTCCTTCCACTGCCAGCACAGGTTGAGAACAGCACTGGTCTTCGATTGCATATCAATGGATATTTTGCAATGGACTCGAATAGAAGACATATCAAACAGTCATCAGCGGAACAGGATTGTATGGCACAGAAAGATGACGCAATAGCTTGGAATAGATTTCTTCTGAACGCGTTGCTTCCGGAGGCTCTTTTGAATCTAGTACAGTATATAACGTCATGCTCACAGCTTGGTACTTTGGGCCAGGCTGATCAATTGGTCTATGCCATTATTCCAGATATGAACGTTGTCATGCCACGATGTAAAACTCTGGCTCTCATATTTTCACAGAAGTTGGTTCAGCACTATGTATTCTACTCTCCGTTGGGCGGTGGAACGTGGGTCAGCGTTAGAGAAGCCGTGATGGATGATGCGGGATTTCAAAACAGAACGAAAGATCTTCTGTATCGCTTTTTATTGCAAAGCAGATGTTGTCTAGTTTTGGTTCCCTCGCATGTCATACAGCAGTTTAAACCACATGGATGCAGAGTTGTTGGACCAGATATTGTTGTAAGTGCATTGAAGCAAGTTCAACATTCTATGATACTCTCTGATGCAGAACGCATGTTGTTGCTCGCCTATTTACTGGACGATTATTCATCAGATCCAACTTCCTTCATCGGCCTTCGCCTTCTACCACTTGCCGATGGAAATTGGACGACATTTGAGTCGTGCAACTCCATCAGGAAGATCTACATCGCGACAGATGAACACCCAATGTTTCTGCTACCCGGACTGCAGAGCATCTTTCTGCGGGAAGATGCACCAAAGAAATGTCGAGAGATGCCCTTCCAAAGTAAGTAGACACTTGTTTTGGCTGATTTCTACTGGTGGCATGTATATTTAACATGGGTAACTATCCTACAAACTGACCTAAACGACTTGAAACTGAAATATCAAATTAAAAGTTACTATGAGTTAGTATTTCTGGTTAATTATTAATCATTTGTAATACTAAGCTAAGTAAAAGGTTGGGTATCTCTGGTGTATGTGATGTTGTCCTACATAGCAGGTTGAGATATAAAGTATGTGGAAAGAAAGGACGACAGTGATTGCTGAGTAAAATCGTGACAGCTTCTGGATGTGAAAGGGTAAACAGACGGGAGTTAGGCCCTCAGCCAGAAATTCATTTCATGAGGGCGATTTGTCATTCACAAACTTTCAAAAACCTTTTTGAACAGTTTTCAATTGGGTTTTGGAAACGAATTGTTCTAGTTAGCAGGGGGAACGTGGCAGCAACCAAAGCATGCCTCATTTGAAGAATATAAAAAAAACATTTGGGGGAGGTTTGTACCCGTAACTCCCCATGTAGAAGTGGAAAGATTTGAATGGAGTGTGTGTAATCGAATAAGAAGAAATTGAAACTGAGTTCTGATGATGCATATGATCGTTGCATGTAGAGAGAGAAAATTGTCTTTCATTGGAGACATTGTATCTCTAAATGTTGGTAGTGAAGATGATGATGTAGTGCTATTGCGGTTTTGCTGATTTGCACAGAGAATATCATTATTCAGATTCCTTAATTTGTCTTATTCCCCTACTCATATAGTCTGATTTCTGTGTTATTTGTGATTCTACCCTTTTGTGTCTAAACACTCTGCAATTCATTTCGTTGCATTAACTGTATTGATTGTATTTATAGCTTATTCATCATTATCGTCTTCATAATTTGTCATGGAGACTGAAATTGCCTGTAATCAACACTAAATCTATTTAGATTGATTGGGACGGTACCAAAATGTTTCCCTCCATAATTATGGAGATGTAGGCTACTGGTTGGCACTCATCACCAGTTTGATTAAACTTTGAATATGCATTTGACGTTTTGGATTTTTATACATAGCCTAACTATGGCGGATTCGGTGTTAACACCGGATCCTCCATTTTTGACGCCAACAGTCTCTCTGCCAATTTGCAGTATTCATTCAACTGCAGTCCCTATCACAATAGAATCACAGTCCCGTATGGCTATACAAAGGCCATTGGACACATTATCTGAAACTTATTTTTGTCTCAAATATCTGCATAGTAATTGCTAAAATATATCAATTTGCAAATCGTTTACTAGATTATTGATTTCACTTTGTTGTATAATGGTCTGATTTTGATTTTGATCGTGTGCTTGTATTTTGTAATTATATTGTAGTTGTATTATGCTTGAGATAGTGAAAATAAATAATACAATTTCTACTACTATTTCGGCTCACTTTTGTCAAACACATGGATGAACATGACCATTCTTGTATAGCCCGACACCACTGTCCACCGTTCAGTTGTTCTCATTGAAGAACTCATTTTCCCAGTCGTAATCTCTTCCATACTTCTAACATCAAGCTGTTGCCTCAACATAATCTACTTCTCGGCAACATTTTGTATCATTTTGGTAAGGCAATTTCATCCGGCAAATTAGTAGGTGCTCTTACATGAGCGTATAATAGACACTTGCGACTATGATCATGCGTTTACTGGCAGCCATGCATGCATGAAGCACAAACAAGTACATGCATTGGTCTTGCACACTCATGTTTATCTACAAACACATTTACATGCACGGTTGCACATACACTATACACTTGGATATAGCTGCGCAAGCTTTCATCATCATAATCATCATCATCATAATCATCATCATCATCATCATCACGTGTCATCTTCTAAAAGAAGGTTGACTACTATGGATTTTTATCTATTTCTATATTCCACTGCGCTCTTTACCATGTCATATGATGATAGTTGTATCCACCAAATTATATCATATGTCCATGTTAATCTTGGTCTTCCTCTGGCTCTCTTACCACACACGTTTCCTTCCAATAATGGTACATGTGTGCTGCCACTGGAACCTCTAAGCACATTACCAGCAAATTCCAACTTTATATAAGCTTTATTCGTCAAATATAACAGAGCACAATACAAAATACAGTGCAAACAAATAAAAAGAAAATTAAGGTTATAAAACTACATGCAACACTACAATGCCTGCACCACTAGGCGACCAGCACGCAAACACAAAACTTCTTGATTCAAAGTTCATAGACATATTCATCCAGAATTCAAGATCTACAAAGCACAAAACTTAACTTTGAAAGATAAACTGCTCAAAGTAATTCCATACTATAACAAACGTAATTATTATTATTACGAATAATATCAGAAAAATGATTATTAATTTATTACAGACATTTTTTGATTCCAATGCACATGATAAGTCTGACAGCATATCTAGTGTGCGTGATGCTATCAGACATAGCAGGTTCAGATGCTATTCAGGATGATACTTGTGTGCCAAAGACATTCAGTTTTTGGATGTTGAAGGGCAAAAAGCAAACGCAGGAGTAGACAGACTTGGATGGAGTGTGTGCGATCGGAGATGGAGAACCTGAGTGCTGAGGATGCACTAGATCGTCGCCTGTGGAGAGAAACACCTCAATTGTTGGAGACGTCTAACCCTTTCCTGACAAGACTGATGTAAAATGCTGATGATGATAATACAATAAAACATGTGAAAAAGGCAACTCACGTCGACAGTAGGCGTTGAGAAGGTGCGTGTTTCTGATTCCAATGGAATTGTTGATGTTCAGATCACATTCGACATTACTAAGTACAACAGACAAAACGTGTTTGATTTACAATGCAATCCGTTAGTTAATTGCTAATTAAGACCATACTTTGTTTAGAACTCAAACCAGAACAACAAAAACAATGTGATCAAGATGATAGTGTGCACAAAGCTCCATCATATAATCATAATCTTCAAAGAACTCTGTCATACCACAGAAATTCAGGGATAGCACACACGATGCATGCAATGGAAATTCTATATAATGCTGTATATACTTACATACATATACACTGTTCAGTACACACGTATACTATACATACTCGCACAAGAATGCTCACACTAGAATTTAGTAACAAATTCAGAACAATATTTACTATTAAATAAATCAAAAGTTCCTGCATTTTAATAAAGATTGGGCGACCTTGTTAAAAACCCAACTCGACAAACAAGTTCAATTGTTCACTATGAATTCAGTCAAACATTCTCCAGACCCCTTGTCACACAGCTACTCACATCTTTCTACATATAATCATATAGGCCCTATGTCAATTTAGGCATAACAACTTAAACTGCCATATTTAGTGTGTTTTCACTATTTCTGATTTATTCTAAACTGCCCTGTTTTTAGTGGAATTAAAGTATATATATATATTTACACGTCAGAATTAACAACATCAGAAGACAAACCCAATATCATCGTAGAACTTGAGGATGGGCACCTTGGCTCTAATCAGCAACAGATTCTTCACGAACCCTGAAACATGACAGAAACACAAACTGAAATATGTCAGAAACACAAACTGAAACATGACAGAAAAACAAACTGCGACATGTCAGAAACACAAACTGCAACAATAAATATTTGTAAATATATAAAGACAGTTTAAACCTCGCAAACAAAAATAATAATAGCCAACGGCATTTGATTCAAATCTACACCTCATTGATCCATATAAAATAAGAATCAATATTTCATAACAAATCAGAATACATGCTCATCTTTCATATAGTATGCACATATGGAGTCAGGAAGGGTACCCGGCGGTAAAACTTTGCTTCAATAAAATAAAAAAGTCACGTGCATGTGCTCAAAAGTGTATAATAACAGTGAGCATGCCTGAGCATGCCTGCAAACAATTCCCTAGAAATTACAGATGGATACAATTTGGCAGCGTTCAACACTTTATATTCTATTTCCCGCTTTAATTAGCTACTTTAAGTAGCCACCCACTGGCTAGGGCTACTTTAAGTAGCAACCCACTGGCTACGACTACTGATAATTAAGGACAATTCAAGCATGGATGATAAAAGGAGATGATAATAATGACAAATTGGGCACAGAGGTTGGCATGAGGATATTGTGACTACAAAATCTCAACTTTAATCCAAAATGGTGATTATGCCAAATAAATCAGCTATACCATGGATGATGCAATGATGCATCTGAGCTTAGTCAAATCTGTTTTCTACACAGATTTCCGTCTTTGTTACAGCTCACATCAACACGACATCAATCAAATATCATTACAGACGAACTTTTGCCCAAAACTTACTGACAAAAACCAATAGTAGTTAAACTACAGCATGAGAGTGATGATGATAATCGTGTTCAATGGATATAGGACTTACGCAAGCATCTGAAAGCGTTTCTCAGATACATCAGTACTGAAATCGCATCTGTCTTCTGATTAACCTGTACAATACAAAGACGATTACAGAGATAAATACAATACATAACCATGATGAATACAAAGCAAAGAAAACAAATTTTAATGATCTCCCCTAAACTAAATACCTACCGGTATTGTGAATTACAGGAATTTGACTTAATTGATAGTGCAAAATAAGTAAGACAGCTCATACACCAACAGTGCTAGAAAAATGTAATCATAAATTCAAGAACACTACACAAAACTCACAGCAGTGTTTGACACCATCAAGCAGAGGTCAAGGTCGCTCTTTCTGCTCCCGAACCCATTCAGCGATGATCCAACAATGAAGAGGCCGCTGTCTGAAACAGAAACGAGTAAATACAATGAAACCATGTAGTGTCACATATACTAGCAAGAAATCAAATCACATAATTTGATTATATAATTTTAAGAGAATATTTAAAGCGAGAGGGTCGAGTAAAGTCGGCCGGCCATTAAAACATATTCATTGAATTGGTTCTTGCATGCAACAAGACTACAGAAGAGGAAACTGGTGTCAGGAAGCGCATCTGACAATAAATGTTTTGCAACATATAATTCAAATTGAATGAATAATTAACTCTCATTCAGTTGCCCTTCAACTCGTGCATGCTCTGTAAAATCTCCTCTCAAGAGAGGAGAAAGAAAAACTGGATTGGACATGTGTTGAGGGGCGAGGGATTGATTAAAGATGTGATCGAAGGCAGAATTGAGGGGAGCAGAGGATAAGGAAGACCGAGGCAAAGTATGCTTCATGAACTGATGCATGGCAAGGAGGGATCATATGTGCAAATGACAAGGAAAGCGGAGGACCATGAGTTGCAGAGGAAATGAATACCAGGGACCTGCCTTCGGGCAGAGCACTAATGATGACGATGATAAAGGAAAAATTCTGATGACATTTGATCCATTCCTATGTGGAATATACATGTATGAAACAGGATTAAATGTTCTAACATTACTTTTGCACTTAACTAGATCTAACAGATCATACAGAGAACACTTTGTACTAATGTGCACAATTAAGTCCACCTGCTTATAATATTACAATGACAAAAATCCATAAACAATTTGCTCGGTATGGTACTTCCAGTGACTAACCTGGGAAAGCCCCTTTGATGACGTCATGGAGAGCAGTTCTCAGTCTTTGCTTTCTATCCAACAAGTGATCCCCTTGAAGATTCATCTCATAGTTCTCTCTGATCACTTGAGTGATCTACGATCAAAGATCACACAGAGTGAAACGTGCAGCACAATAAGCTTGCACAACTTACTTGTCTTTTGCCATAACAGCCCTCATAACAGCCCTCATAACAGCACTCATAACAGCCCTCATAACAGCCCTCATAACAGCCCCCATAACAGCCCTCATAACAGCCCCCATAACAGCCCTCATAACAGCCCTCATAACAGCCCTCATAACAGACCTCATAACAGACCTCATAACAGCCCTCGTAACAGACCTCGTAAAAGAGTCGAATAAAAGTTTTAACAGACAACAGTCAGGCAACATTCATAGATCTTCCGTAGCAAGCAAGTCGAAGATCTACTGACTAATGCCTAAATGAGCTACCTAAACTAAACACACCTGGCTGGAAAGTCTAGAAGAGTAGTTAATCGATACCAATATGCGCTAGTTCTATACAGGCCCGTAGCCAAGACCGGGTCACCAGGGCATCGCGCTCAGGTATCACCTGTCCACGCCTCTTCACCAAGGCATGTGCCTCATGCCTCGCAGCCGACTGTTCTACACGAGAAGCCATGCCTCGTCAACGAGCAACTGTGCCTCCTCACTAGAGATGTCCTGGTTGCTCAGTTGATTCTACATAGTCGCCCTGGTAATCAGGAGGGAAACAAAGATAAGAAAGGAAACCACGAGAACGAAAATAATAGAGATAAATAGAGTTTGGAGTCATTCGGCCTGGTTCAAACCCACATAAAGTATATTGTATCACATAAAAACTTACAAGAAAGGACTGTATAGAAATTATTATTGGCAGACAGCCAGGAAGATTGATTCCACTGACCTCGCTCCATTTGTCCGGTTGAAAGAGTTGGATTGGACTTGGTGGTATCCTTGTATTTACACCGGGCTGGGAGTTTGATGTCGCAGATCTTGACTGTACGAGAGAGTGTCCGCTTCCTAGTGCAGCAAGATTAGAGCCGCCATCCCCAGCTCCAGCTGAACTCCGACCGGATGCATTCACATGAGGTTTTGATTTCTTGACAGACTGCGAGGAGTCGTCAAATTCCTGAGACCGCCTAAACGAAATATATTAAACTCTACAATGCATAGTATTATAATGGCCATTCAGCATAATATACTGTAAATCAAAAAATAATTTAAGACATGCTCAATTTTTTGCCGTTTTATCCAACAAAAAATGCCTCATCATGCTTGATGCAATTATTGAATGGATCCAAATACCTTAAAGAGCATTCCAATAGCACAAGAAACTCAAACAAAGTGCCCGTGTACTAATCAAGGTTTCCAATGAAATGTGAAATACGGAAAAGTGTACAAATTAATTAAGAGTGATGATTCTTGAAAAGTTCTAACGAGTGGGGAAGTGGTTATGAGAAATTTTAACCACAAAATTGTGATGAGAGGAGGGATAAAAATTGTAGACACCGCCTGTAGGGTTTAGTGAATTCTAATTTTGAGTGTCAAGACTTAACTTTCAGGGGGGTGATAACCCCTGAAAGGGGGGGGGGGGTTTAGAATATCCCCGCTCTTAAGGTGTTTAATTAACAAACAAACAGTGGACAGCTAGAGTATAGAATCTGACAATCAGCAGTGGTTGATCAACTCTGAGGAGGAAATCTGACCAAATCTCTTACAGGTACTGTTAGGAAAAACATTAAAAAATGGTTTACAATTTTACTATGAAAAATAAATGAAAAGAGATCTTACTTTAATGATGCCAAATTCGGACGTTGATTGAAAGGATTATTCATTATGACGTCACAGTAGCCGCCTGTCAGCTGTCTTTTGCTGCCCGTCAACACTACAAATACAATCTCTTATAAGAACAATGCTAAAATGATCTCGGCATTTGTCACTATCAGCTTACACGACAAACAAACCGAGATGATAATTTTCTTGGAAGAGTTACAATCAACTGAAACCAAATGATGCATTGGCACTTGAGCACAAATCTGGGAGCACTGATTTAATCATACGTCAAAAAATATAAACTGAACAAAGCTCATAATGCACAGCAAAATTCGCGATTGCTCAACTTTTGTTAGTGTTCATAAATAGATTTAGGCTAATGGTTGTGTATTTCAAAAAACATATCGACAAACATGCGGATGATAATGACGACGACGATGAAGGTCTACCATAAGACATACTAAGCCAGTTAGTCCTGCCGGCAGCTACTTTCTTAAGACAGTTCCATCTAGGCTGCTGCTTGATGCCCACAGTCCGATGGTTCCCAAATGTTCAAGATTTGGAACAAATAGAAGGAAATCTTTGCAAAATAGTGTCGCTCCTACGGGATCAATGGCCCTACGCGGGTAGATTTGTCTATGCTGATCGATTTGCGTGCTTATGCTGCACAAAATAAACTTGTTCATAAACTTATCCACTTCTGTTTGGCAGGTCTCAATCACGTTTTCAACTGTTTCCCATCCATCCATCTTAATAAATAGTGCATTATAGCTTGCGGGAAAAACCACAACTTTGAACCTCCTGTAAAATCCATCAATCGGGTTCACTTGCAGTGACAATTGAAAAGTATGAATCACAAATTATAGTTATAATTTTTTTTTTTTTTAAAATTTAATTTACACGTTGTTCGCAAGAGACCGATGGGTCTGCTATAACTGGTTCCAAATCAGGTATTTCTGTCAGGACCTATATCAAGACGTCTAAATTGCAAAAGGCGTGAAGCGTGGGGTCCGCCTAAAATGCGAATATTTTCGATGACTATTATGCGAAATTGTTTGCGAATCTTAGAACTGGTTTAGAAGTGCCGACGAAACGCTTAAATTGCGAAACGGAAAATGCGAAAAAAATATATCTAAATAAAGTTTTAAATTGTTTTTTCAAGCTTAATCAGATTGAAAAACATTGTATTCCATTTATAGTCGGTTGACACGTTCCGACGATGTCAATCGCGGACGGGACGAAACACAAAATAATCAAAATGGAAGACCTCTTTATGTCGACACGTTCTGACTAATTTTATGTAAATAGGTCATATTTTGAAAGTTTTGGTCAAAATTGAATGTGTCGACCAACTTATCGAACGCGGAAAACCCCAGATTGAAAAACAATTTCAAAATAATTTTAAATATTTCGCATTTTTTGTTTCGCAGATTAGGCGTCTTGTACGGAAATCTAAATCGGTTTGATTCGCAAGCATTTTCGCATATTAGTCATCGAATTTTTTTTGCAATTTCGCA
>JAQFYQ010001995.1:0-12362 GCA_034694885.1 Buchholzia appendiculata
CTCCAGTACATGGTGTACTCATTGCAATGTGGTACTCCAGTACATGGTGTACTCATTGCAATGTGGTACTCCAGTACATGGTGTACTCATTGCAATGTGGTACTCCAGTACTTGGTGTACTCATTGCAATGTGGTACTCCAATACGTGGTGTACTCATAGCAGTGTGGTACTCCAATACTTGGTGTACTCATTTCAATGTGGTACTCCAGTACATGGTGTACTCATTGCAATGTGGTACTTCAGTACATGGTGTACTCATTGTAATGTGGTACTCCAGTACATGGTGTACTCATTGCAATGTGGTACTCCAGTACGTTATGGTGTACTCATTGCAATGTGGTACTCCAGTACGAGTCTTGAGTCCGATAGTTGACGCCGGAGTACGCTTGCACAAATTGGATTGGACGTTGTGATTAATGGCCTATTATCGAAGCAGTTCTGCAAACAATGCACGGCTCTTGATCCTATCATCCGAGTTTAATGGCGACCGATCAAAGAGGCGCCACGGATCGTTACTGGGACTCGTGTTGTAATGATCACAGTGGATTCGGATAAGCTTCCAGGACGCCATGCTTAATCTGTTATTTAATTAGATTTCATTTCTTGTGCTACTCTAACATAGTACATGTATTCATATGAAGATGCGTTCCTTCCTTCCTTCCTGGGATTAAAATCAATTCGTGACGAAGAAATAATGTTTGGTAACACAGTATTGTTCTGTTGGTAACGAGAAAGAACTCAAAATAATTAGATGAAACATTCAGTTGGACTATCGGACGTTCAGAAATGCGTGTAGCTAATGTAACTACTTTCATAGAATTGTAAATTTTGAATGTCAGATTCAAAAGGCAGATTTGAAAAATGTTAATTTGTTATGTTAGTCTGTTGAACGGCATGGCCTGGCTTGTATGTTGTAACAAACTTATTAATTCTGTTTGAATGTGGGACTAAAAAACACATTAAAGTGTTTGTGATATTTTCATTATACATCTACAGGTATAATTTTCTCGGCCGATAGGCTCTGACATATCACCAACCGAGAAGACGAAAAGAATCTGAAAAAGTAGGCGATGTTGAAATTATATAGTCTCTAGTTTTGTTTTTGAAAATTGTATCGCTACATTCCCTCCCTCGTCAATTAAAATATTGAAAATAGGGTAAAACTGTTCAGAGCTTTCAATCAAAATGATCAAATGTTTTTAAATAAGTCTATCCAAACTTAACTTTGAGGTGGAGTCTGCAGAAGATAATAGAAAATGAGTACTTGAACAATACCGTGGATCACCTGCAGATTCTGAGTAATCGGTGGGTAACTGAGTAACCAGGCCAGCAATTGGTTTACGTATGGGCAACCTGAATTACTGGGTAAAAAAAATTGATGGGTAACTTGGGTTACTGGGTAACTGATAGGCGACCTGGGTAATTGGGTAACATATGCATGGGTAATCTGATAACTAATGGGTAACGTGGGTAACTGGGTAACTGATGGGTAACTGATGGGTAACCTGGGTAACTGGGTAACCGATGGGTAACATGGGTAACTGTGTAGCTGATGGATAATCTGGGTAAGGGTAACATAAGTTACATTATGCACGGGTAACCTAGGAAACTTGGTAGCTGATGTTGTTGAGCCGGCTATCCATCGGCAGAGATCTCCAGACATAGTTACAACCATGGTGCATTGAATGTATTCAACCCTTATACTCTACAGTATTGCATACAATATACTATAAAAAATCTGTGCAATAAAGATTTTTAACGCGCGTTTAACTTTAAACCGACATCAAGACGCGTAGCCAGGATTTCATTTGGGGAGGCTGGTGTGGAAGTCAAAAATTGTTGACGACCTTTTAAAAAAAATGCGGGGGACTAAAAAATAATGACCTTTGTTCAATAATTTCTTCAAAAAACATCAGGAATTTGAAGGGAAAAAAAATCGGGGGGAGGAGGTTTGAACCCTCTCCCCCCTTAAATACGACCATGCCAACGTTGAAGAGTAAAGCAACATGTGTAAACTGTTTTCGTGTTTGTCTTGTATGGTAACGTATACTGTACATTTGTGTAGGACCTCAATTTAACATCTCGATTAGCGACGATTACTATCAAAAAAGTCTATCATACAACTGTAAGCGCAAAACGTTGACTCACTATGCAAACAGTTTACCGAGTCTGTGGGCTATAAAGCATTGCTCTATTTACCTTCGCCAAATTTTCTTCGTCTGGCCAACATTTGCCCCGGGTCCTCAATGTAACTCAATAAACGTCGTATCTTTGTGACACATTCTGCCGTCAGAGCGAGCCACGCTGCATCTTTTCACTCAGTTTCGTTTCTGTGCGCTGCTCAGCTGCATGCGGGTTTGTTTTCACACCCTAGAGACAAGTGCGCTGTATGAAAAATCATTGCTGATTGGATCGGCGCTTTGTTTTGGTAGGTTTTCACACGACTGGGGCGTTGCATGAGAGAACGTCGCTGATTGGTCGGCGCTTTGTTATGGTAGTTTTCCACAGCGAGGCCGAGTGGCTTGGAGATATTGCAAGTGTACAGAGCGACAACAAGAGCTGCTGTAGAAAGCGTGGAGCTGAAAAGAGGATTGTCACTAGGTTGTGTAGAGGTTGTTAAACATGACCAGTAAACAGTCATAAACAGTGCTCTGTCATAACAGGCGAAATTATGATCTGTCGTTAAGAATAATATTCAGTATGGATGATCAGATAGAAAGCTTGCAATACTAATTATCTGTAACATTTGGAGTTTTAGCATGTTGCCATTGAAAGAAAGTTAATCGAAGTCAACTAGAGCTTAGCCTGTAGTGCAGTAGTAGGCCTTGCGTTTGTACATTAGGCCTACTTAATATTCAGTGCTATTACGCAATTATTAGTTAGTTGGATAGCTTTATGCTGAAAGCATGGAATGCTGAAGCAAGAGCTCTTGACCAGGGCGTCATGCATTTAATGCTACGTGTTTTGCTATTAGATTAACGTCGGGAAATTTCCACAGACGTTTTCATTTGATTCCCGATTGTTTCCCAGTCGAAACGGTTCAAACGGTTTAACGACTTGTGATTATTTGTCGCTTGGATCTCATCATACGGACTCGTCATTCTTCTAGCTGGAAGCTTCCATAGGCGGCTTATATCAGGGGCACATTTGGGAATTCAGGCTCCAACGGACCAACCCATGTTAGAATGAAAACTTGGGTTAAAAAATTTCTCTCCCCTGGATA
Source organism: Buchholzia appendiculata (assembly GCA_034694885.1). Classification (NCBI taxonomy): domain Eukaryota; kingdom Metazoa; phylum Annelida; class Clitellata; order Enchytraeida; family Enchytraeidae; genus Buchholzia; species Buchholzia appendiculata. The sequence goes on from JAQFYQ010001995.1 coordinate 3,225, forward strand.
ATTAGATGAAAAATGTGAGAAAAATCTTCTCCCCCGCTCGTCAAGACTCCTGAATCAAAATTTTAACGCACCTTGTGTGCGCATTAGATCATCTAGGAAACCTGAAGCGTACTCTTGAAACCGGTCTACAGACTCTGCACTTCCTAGATCGGTATGTTTAATATGTACTAGATTGAACACGGGCTGTTTGATTGAGCTAGGCTGTTTATTAGGTTAAATGAAATGTTGATTACGACGGTGTATTGTGTGTCACTGTCATGACAACGAAGATCATGACTACACCGTCTACACGACGACGACAACTGTGGCAGCGATGATGATGATGATAACGATGATGATGACGATGATGATGATAGCGATTACGATACCGTTGACGATGACAATGACGACGACCGCGATGGTGGCGGCGACGGTGCCGACATCAACGTCATCGATGATACGTAATGACATCATCGCAACGCGACAGCGGCTGACTTGATGACAATGAATCTAGCAGTCTTAATTCAGCTACATATATGCACCGGTGTGATGTCGGTAGGTTCTTTGACGCCAATCTGGATTTCATATTTGATATTTTCAGAATGATCAAAAAACATTCCAGCTCATCTACCTCGCATCCGATGCAGCCTGACGATGACATCACACGAAGATCTCAAGCTCTTGCCATCCATTCCTCAAGGCACCCGCGTGACTACACGACGTGGTGTGATGATGTTTCCGTGCCTACGCAGTTTCTCCAGAGTCACCCCGGACGTGGCAGGCACGGCCGGTGCAGCGAGTGGTCGTCCTTGCGGCAGGTTCTTCACACGCTTTCGTCTGACGATGTTCGCGACGTCGCTACTCAGCATTCTGCTCGTGCTCACGGTTCAGTGCCTCTTCACAGACATCTCGCCTCTCATTCGGTCGTGTTGCTCAGGACAGGTTGCGTCTAAACCGCTGTTCGCTTATCATCACGGCGACATTGCACTGACCACGAGCACGCTTCGGTCTGGTAGAGAACAGGGACTCGAGAAGGTGATACAAGAAGAAGAACACGAAGAACATGAGGAACGCGAGAATGTCACGGAAGGTGAAGGGGATGAAGATAGCGCGGAGGTCGCTCAAGATTCTGGGTAAGGCTATTATTACATATTCTTTTTGTAATCAATCAAATAAACAATCAAATTTAGAAGGGAAGAAAGTTGCATAGACAGTTGTTAAATTACTGTGATTGGGTGGGATTCTCTTTCCTCCCTCACTTTAGTGTATGATGTGTATCACCCCCCCCCCCCTCCCACAACCTTCATTTGTAATGCCCGACTAGTGGGACATCTTCCTCACTCACTATATCCACCTCGAGCTCATTTAAAAATGTTCTCCCTTAAGTTTCATTATTTTTAACACTATCATCTATATATAAAGAAGGAAGTATGTTTGTAACAGACTATGTTACATGTTGTATATTCCACAAAAACTTTTGAACCACCTGACCGATTGCTGACAAATTCTGCCCGAATTGCAACGATCTCTTTACCTGTCAAGAAAAATCATTTGGGGGTTCACGATCCCAAAATTGTATTACCCCTTCCTCATGCTCATGGGGAAGGCGTAGCAGGAGGTGGTAGGGGTTGGACGGGGGCAGGCGGAATAGAGGGGGAGAATTGGGCGAAGCCGGGTTATTCAGTCCGCGGACGGGGTGACACGGGGACGGGCGGGCATTGGTGGCGGGGAATAATTCGGGGAAGCTGAGCGAAGCCGGGTTATTCAGCTAATATATACATATACAGGGTGCGTCAAAAAGGACCCATAAGCAAAATTCCTATATTTTGGCAGCGGTTCAATAGTGAAGGTTTAAATTTGATTAGCTTAAAGAGGAAGAAATTAGCCACATTTTAGCCCAATTTTGTCTGAAAATATTAGTCGCACTTAAAGTTGTGACAATTTTAAATTAAAAGAGTTAAACTCGAGTTTTGCACATTTTTGCTCAGTAAATCCTGCTGGCCACTTTAAGTTCAGATGCATGCTGTTTAGAATAACTTTATTCCACACTTGTCTTGAACCTCTACATCCGTGTTACTGGCCTACTAAATAGCAGCGTTTAGTAATTATTTAGCTCTGCTCAGGTGTACCGATAGAGGCCACCATAATCAAGCATCCAAGATGCAGTATTTTCAGAAAGCCGCTTGTTGAGTCGAACCAATGACGAATCTTTGAAATCTGGACAAACAGAGATAAAGGCAACGAGCAAGCATAGCGCTTGAGCGTAAAACACTGCACTATAAGCCTATCCTTTGATGGTTTTGAGGGCGTACCCTGATAAAACGGTGTGGCTCTATTGACAGGATGAAACTTGAAAGATCGAATGTGCTCGGGATAAGTTGTCTTGCAGCGGCTTCCTAACGACGTTAGTTTAGTAACCAGCAAAATGTTCACAGAAACTTATTAAAGACACATTAATCTATGTTTGTATCGCCAAAAATATTCCCTACTAATTGTGATCGTCTACCACGACAACACTTCAAGAGCGGTAACAAAACCGAGAGAAATCAAAGTTTAATTATGCCAAAAACTCGATTTTGACTTTTTGAATAAAAATTGTCATAACTTTTGAAGGTGATTAATATTTTCACACAACATTACACAGAAAATATAGCAAATTTATTCCTCTTTTAGCCTGTAAAATTTCAACTTTTACTGGAATAATTTGTAAAATGTTGAGATTTTGCTTATGGGGGCCTTTTTACGCACCCTGTATGTTGATATACTACTAACCCAGGTGTCGTTCTCTGAAGACGGGGGAGAGAGAGCGTCTTGAGTTTTCCAATGTTTTTCAAATGCAGACCAACTTTTGTACGACTTGTCCTCACTTAAATTGATCCTACACTTTTCGACCAAATTCAAGTGCCCTCTTACTAAGACATGCTTATCCATCATTCCCTCTACTTTTATTCCCCTGCTCCCAGTCTATTGTTCCTACTCCCAGTCTATTGTTCCTACTCCCAGTCTATTGTTCCTGCTCCCAGTCTATTTTTCCTATTCCCAGTCTATTGGTCCTGCTCCCAGTCTATTGTCGCTGCTCCCAGTCTATTTTCCTACTCCCAATCAATGGTTCACAATTTTGTGTGTTCACTCATATCCATCATACCATTCCACTTCCCCTTTACTTGTGTCCACTATGCCCCCCCCCATGATGTCACCCTTGGGGTGGGCCGAGTGTGACGAGATGTGACTGGTTTGGGGGGGGGGTATTATTGAGCATTATATAATGCTGCCACAGCTGCCATGTCGTTTACAAATCATCATTTTGTGAATCTTTTTTAGCCAAACGGAAGAATTCAACCAGTTTCAAAATCACTCTCCCAAACGCCATTCTGGACATCGCAGGTTTCGATGGCGCGATGACTCATCACGTGACGTCACCGATGACCCAAGTATCAAGCAACGGCTGCCTCAGTGCCTCATCATTGGCATCCGCAAGGCCGGCACACGCGCACTGCTCGAGTTCCTCCGTCTTCATCCGTCCGTGGTGGCCCATCGCTCTGAGACGCACTTCTTCAATGAGGATCACAACTATGCCCTCGGTCTCGAGTGGTACCGCACCAGCATGCCCGCCTCGCGCCCAGACCAGGTGACGCTGGAAAAGACACCGGGCTACTTCGCTGATGAAACCGTTCCGGAGCGAGTGTACGCGATGAACCAGTCCATCAAGTTGCTTGTCATAGTGCGCGATCCCGTGGAGCGAGCCATCTCGGACTACGATCAGATTCGAGAGTCGTGGCAGGAGAATGGAAAGATGTCTGTATCTTTTGAGGATCTTGCGATACGACGTGACGACGGAAGAGTGAATGAGGGATACGTCGCGGTGCGGCGATCAGTCTACCACCGGTACATGGCTCGGTGGCTTCAGCTCTTTCCGCTCGAACAGTTCCATTTCGTGTCCGGCGAAGCTCTCGTGAGGAATCCTCTTGCGGAGCTGAGAAAAGTGGAGACGTTTTTGGGATTGCCTCGAAATCTGACGGAAGAACAGTTCTATCTGAACCGGACTCGTGGGTTTTACTGTATGCGTGTTGGGAAGGGTCAAGTGGAGCGATGTTTGTCTGAGAGCAAGGGAAGGCAGCATTCGGCAGTCGCGCCGGAAGTGATTCAAAAACTTCGTCGCTATTTTATACCGCACAATGAAAAGTTTTACAATATGATTGGCATAGACTTCGGCTGGCCTTCTTGAAGAAATGGATGCTGGATTATTAATTACTGATACAGGGTAGGTGTGTGTGAGAGAAGCAAGGTGTTTGTCTGCTTGTCCTTTTATCGGCGTTAAAAAAATACAATTTGTCCTACACGTCCTCTGTCGCCAGAAATGTTGTACACAAACAACTTCACACACTGCATATGTTCTGTAATTTAATGAAATGAGTTGATGCTCATAAAAAGCATTAAGTGGGTTAATATTTCACGAGCGTTTGATATAAAATATCGGCATCAAGGCAAACTATAGCTCGGTCATAATGTTCTTACAGTTCTACTTAAATATATTACGCCAATAACATGCCACTGATGCCAGTCTACATTCTCCTTAGTCAGTCGCATGTTGTTGCAAGCCTATGATTCTATTTCTAATTACTGTATTTATCCCGTTTCGGTATATGTTTGATTAGATTTTAAAAATTGAAATTCTATATTGAGACTAAGAAATGCAGTGTTATGCATTGGCGGCCCCAGACATTTTCATTTGGGGGACTGACATTTTTTCTGACGAGGGGGGGGGGGTAGCAGCGCACCAAAAAAAGTGGTGGGGGCTTGAAAACTTTTTGGGAACAAATACACAGTAAAAAAATTGCTTTGTAAATATTTGGGGGCTTAGCCCCCCAAGCCCCTGATACGTGCCGCCTATGGCGTTATGATCTCAGATTTGTCAATCGGCATATTGTGCATAATATTCACTAAATATTTGAATTGTAAGAATGAAGATATTATGGTTGAATTCCCTTCCTAATTCCCACTCGATGCTGATATTTTTGATGCACAAAGAGGAAATTGACAAATAATCAGCAATAATTTGCATCATGATCATTACAGTAGCTTGCAATGTTTGCATATTAAAAAATATAACACGACAGCAATTATTATTTACAGCTTCTAACTGATTGATATCCTTTTGAAGTCACTAACAATAATTCTGATGTTGTAGTCTAAATGTATTAAATAATTATTTTAAATAAATATTTCATGTATATTTTATAATGAAGTTTATTGGTTGACGTTAGTTGACGGAAGTTTTCCAGTTAACTTGTGTATATAATGCGATGTATTGTACAGTATATATGTTATAATAAAATGTATATATAATATAGTGTATATTGAGTCCAGTGTATGCATTACTGTGAATTTGCATTTGTGGCTTGATCTTTTTGTTATTTCGCCAAAGTATCGTCGAAGTGATGTGTTTAATGTACTGAATTTTGGCTACAGAGATAAATACTATCTCTGAAATAAATCTTATCTCTGGAATAAAACCTATCTCTGAAATTGCAAGATCTTTAAATTTAGAAGTCTATTTTAGAGTTGATCTTGTAATTTCAGAGATAGGATTTATTCCAGAGATACGATTTATTTCAGAGATAGGATTTATTTCAGAGAGTGGATTTATTTCAGATATAGGATTTATTTCACAGATGGAATTTATACTACAAGTGCAGTAGTATAAATTATCCAGACTATAACTCTATTTCGTTAAAAAGTAGAAATTACTATTTTAATTAACCCACTTAGGGCTATTTAAATATTATTTCTAAGAAATATCCCGGTGTTTTAAAGATGTTTTCCCGATGATAGTCGTGTGATAAAGTGATCTAAATTACTTATCGTTATCATAATCATCATGTATCGTTGCATTTATTATCATCATCATCATCATGTGTCGTTTACAGAACTCACACAAAGCCTCGAGCGTGAGATAACTCTGTATTCACACGAGCTCGACGAAGTTGAGCGATTGTGCAGTCATCTAGCATAATCATAACGTTGATGAGTTAGAACCTTGTTTAATTTTCACTACGGGACGACCGGCGTTTGAAGGCTGGGAGCTCCCACCAACTTTCGTTAAAATAATATTTTCTTATTATTTTAATAGCTTTCTGATCATCTCTCTGAATATTTAAGTTCTCAGTAATGAACTTCTAAATGATTTACGGTTGAGAGCGGCGTCGTTGTCGACGTTGTTCCAATCAGTTTCACTGTTGGTGGTGGAAATTAACTTCTAATTCAAGGGGCGGGCTCCCACATATAAAATAGATCCCACAAGTGTTCACGGTGCTATTGAGACGAATACTCTATACTCGAAGCCGTGACGTTATCACCACTGGACCTCTGCCGCCGCGACCTCTCTGCCGCTCTGTGGGAGACCTGGGCCGAGTCGCTCCCGAAACACGTACCTCTTGCTGAGCATATCTCTGTTATCTTCAATAAACGCCATATGATTGTTCTCCGTCTTGCCGTCTCAACTAACGTTACAACTAACAACATTGCAACATCTGCTTATGAACCGGTTTCGTAACATCGGGGTTCTCTAACAACATGTAACATCAGCCAAGCAACTTGAAAAATGGTGAATAATGAAAATTCTTAGAATAAAATATCTATAGCCTGAGTATGAACGGTTTGATAAGAGTGTTGTTTCTATGATGAATGATGTCGCTGGATGTCATTGCCACTGCAGACTAACACTCAGTGTAGTCGCCGACATCAATCACGTGACCCGATTTGGTAATCTATTGTCACATCACTGTACATAAAAACTGTTTTTCATAATCGCATATTTATACTAAATTTATTAAATATTTTTCTGTGTTATGGGAGGTTCTTTCCCCTCATCACTGCACACTTTTCACAGAGTTATTGCACGTTTGTTTATTCACTCATTTTTGTTATTGCATTATGTTTCTACTGATTTTAATAAAGAGTGAAAAAGACATCAATCACGTGACCCGATCGCGGCACTCAATTATGTACATGTAAGTAGCAAATGTTAATCATGCGAAAGTGCGGTTGAGCTCGTCATCATTGGTCTTTTCGGCATGTCCTTGGCATCCAATCTCTCGTTGCCACCCATGCTCTGCTTTTTCATCTGCATATGGGATACCATCGGGCTCCAGATCATTAATCCTTCTTATTTTTGAACGTCCTTTCTTTCTCTTGCTCTAAATTCCCTCCCTATATCACCCGAGTCGACAGTCCATCGCCCATTGCGAAAAGCCCGGTTCAGTTCCTGTTGACTACTGCTTTCATATGACGTTACTTTATTCCTACATCCAGCATCTAGTTAGGTTACTGACCAAAAATACGTGGCAAGATACCCAGTTGCATTTATCGCTTTTGTATTTAACTGTATAAGTTCGATATATTTCAATTATCCAGTAGTTTTATGTTCAGATACATTAAACTACACTATACGATCTGGCTCTTTCGAAGTAATTTTATTTTATGTCGCATCTGTTTTTAATTGTTATTATTTAAAAGTTGCAGACAGCCTCGAATTGCAGGCATTTGATAATTCAACACAGCTGAGGTCTTGTAGCCTATTATAGAATGCAATTCAGTTTGTTGATTTGAATTTTATGATCTCATGATATTTGAGCATTGGATGATTATAAGTCGTTTTTCTTATGACATTTATAACTTTTTGTTGTTCGTTTTGACGATTTTAAATTTGAAATTAGTTCATATTCGTAACGATTTGTGGCAAGAACTAAAAACAGTTTGGAAATTAGTTGAAGTTGTTTAATGTTAATAATTACTAATCTAATTAATGATTTTATATTAAGTATAAATTGGTGTACGTTTGGAAGTTGCGTATGTTATTTATTTATTTACAGTATAATGTGTCGAAATAATACTTATAAGCTTGCCAGCTCGTTACCCAGCATTGTATTATTTGTAAACAGTGTTAGTTATTGGTTTTATTTGTTGTTGAAGTATTATAATCTTTATACAGATGATTTTTGTGATGCTTTCAACAATTATTGTTTCTCACATGTGATTTGAGTATTACTATAAGCTTGTGATAAGTTAAACTAGACTACTTCTGCCATTACGTTATATACCGTAGTATTGCTTCTTTATGAACTTACAATGTAAAATAGTGTAAATGTTTTTATGACGATTCAACTATATTTCTTACCATCCAAGAACAAAAGCATCAAATTCACTTTCATTCAGAAATGTAACTTCCATAATAAATAATTCTTAATAATTATTGTTTTAGCATAATATTGACATGATAAAATAATAACATTATATAACATATATTATAATAACATTATATAATTATAAAAACATTATATCTTAGCAGAAAAATGTTAAAGTATTACTCCCATTTGCAACCATCCTTCATATTTTATATAAAACATCGTCATTCTAGCGGGCCCTTTTTATGTAAGACTGCATTACTTTCAGCGAGAGTTTATATTGCATAGACCGCGCGATTATCAGAACCTCTTCAGACTGTAGACCATGTCATTTCCAGAAATATTATAAACTTTACATCAACTATAACTTTGAAGTGACTTGTTTAACGTTGATCTTTTAGATAAAGTATATAGTGTGAATGATTTGTACTGTATTTTTGTGAATGTAAGTAATGTAGGACAGTGTTCCTTTATGTTCCTTATTTGTATTGTGTAAATCGTCCTTGGTACAATTTCACATTTTCATACAAGCTGCTCGTCTGTTTCCGCTGGGCAATTATACCGTCGATATTGGCGTCAGTTTCGTTTTGTAATGATGTCTGTCGAGTCTTTTTTGTGAATCGAGGATTTATTAATCTAGATTATATCTTATGTATATTTTATCTTATAAGCGCTGCAGTCTTTGGATGTTTATTTCAACGCTTAGTGTTCATCAGATTTATTTCTTGCTAATGTTTTAAATCTCAAATAATGTTGATAATATAAGCTCAATGAGTAAGAAGAATGCGACAAGGCTTATCATCGTCGTCGTCGACTTTTTATATTCATGATGATCATCACTGTTATTGCTATAATCTTTATTTCGCAAATTCATGACAGCATTTAACACAGAAGTGACCGAATAGGTCGGTCGTTAGCGTTCTCGCCTCGCAGCGAAGAGGTAGTGGGTTCGCCTCTCAGCGACGACTGATTGTGT
>JAQFYQ010001996.1:0-12360 GCA_034694885.1 Buchholzia appendiculata
TCGTTCACGTTCGCCTGAACGAATAGCTATTATATTTCGTTCTTATTCTCGTTCTCGTTCACATAAATATCACTGATGCACACTTATAATTATGGCAGCAGATTAAAATGAGTGCACTCAACGTCATCTCCTTCTTGGGTTGGTGTGATGCAGGACATGCTTGATGTTTTGTTACCCATTCAGATATCTGGACATTAAGGTTTGATGATGATGACTTACAGCACAGAGAACACATTACAACACATGACAGTTGAGAGGGCACGTAATGGCTTTTGTTATAACCTTGGTGCAATCTGTTCTTGATGATTTAAATGGGCCAATAGAATATTTTATCTTTATCACTGTGTGCCTTTCTTTTTGCCTTGAAGCAAAGTTGTTTTTTGTTGGATATTTGCGAGCTGTATTTACCTGTTATGAATGAGTAACATGAGTCCAAACTGCTTAAATAACTCTTAAATAAAAGGTGAATGTGTTGTTGTCAGGCTTCAGACATCAAAGTGCAGAAATGTAAAGATAGCGAGAGGGGCGTGAAGCCCGATCCTAATCACCTCGTGTTTGGTGCCCACTTCTCTGATCACATGTTTGAGGTGGAATGGAGAGAAGACAGAGGCTGGGGACAGCCGGCGATTTGTCCCTTACATGACCTCAAGCTCCATCCTGGAGCTAAAGTCTTCCACTACGCCATCGAGGTGAGCATTCATCATCTCATGCATTCATCAACTTCTTCATAGTCTCTTACATTAGAACTCATTGATGAACTTTATGTATCGAAGCTACGATAGAAGTTTATCTTTACAAGTTAAGTTGGTGAGTTTATGATTTACTGACCACAGTGTATACATGTTGGTGCGTGTACTACACAGGAAGGCAACGGGAAACCTGCTATCAGACAGAGCACATTCATTCATGTTATGTGCCTTGTACACACAAGGCACATGACATGAATGAATGTGCTCTGTCTGATAGCAGGTGTGTGTCTGCATACATGTGTGTGTGCATATACTGTATGTGTTTGCACTGTGCATAAGTGTGTGTGTGTGTGTGTGTTTGGGTTCCTTTAGATCTGTGTTTTGCTGTTTAGCACTTTGTATGGAGTAGCTTGTCCAGAATTTCTTGTTTCTATGCTGCACAGTGTAGCTTATATTCTCGTCACTTTATTGTAATTATGATTAGATGTGTGTGTGGTGGTTGTGTATATGTTGGTGTGTATAGTTGAGTATATCTGTGTATTGTTATGTTTTTTAGATATCCTTGTGTATATGTTTGTTTAGATGTCTGTCTGTATGCTTGCAGTTGTTTGAAGGCATGAAAGCGTACCGAGGTGTTGATGATAAGATTCGTTTGTTCCGACCTGATGTCAATGCAAAGCGCATGCAACGCAGCGCTGCACGCTCCACCCTCCCGGTAAGTCGTCTGTCAACTCTTGAAAACCCATGTCAACTCTTGACATTGCTTGTCAACTCTTGACATTGCTTGTCAACTTCTGTCATTGCTTGTCAACTTCTGACATTACTTGTCAACTTCTGTCAACTCTTGTCAACTTCTGTCATCGGTTGTCAACTTCTGTCAACAACATTGGCAGCTGCATTGTGAAGTTTTGTCACGTGCATTATGAGTAAGATATTTTGTAGATATTTGCAGACAACTGTTCTGTCTAGAATTTCATCTATTTGGTTTCTGAATGAAGATATTTAGTGAGATGTTTTACACGGATACCGTACTGAGTTTAAATACCAAATTAGTCTTTCTGAAACTGTGTATAAATCTCAGTCAATGATTTTACTCTGTCAATTTAAATAGACCTTTTATTGAATCTATTCTATGTTCAATCTCAGGCTAGATAAGGTTGATTCGTTCTTGATTCAGCCCCTTATGGGCAGGGCACATTTGCTATATATTATGGAAAGGATTAAGAAGATCAATGCTTAACCAAGCTTAAGGCTGTTTTGTACTGGTTGACCCCTTGCATGACTTACTATATAGGTGAGATCAATAGGTTTATTTTTGATTCTTTAGTGTATACATTATTGTGTGTAAGTTTGTGTAGGGTTGTGTGTGTATTTGTCTGAGTGTATGCTTGTGTATGTCTGGGTCCTTGAGTGAGATTTGTGTGGGTTTGTTGTTGGTAGGCGTTTGATGAAAAAGAATGGGTCAACTGTATCAAGAAGTTGGTTGATATCGATAGAGATTGGGTTCCTCATTCTACCAGCAGCACTCTTTACGTCAGACCAACTTTCATAGGAACAGAGGTAAGACACAGTCAGATTTATTCTCATAGGAACAGAGGTAAGACACACTCAGACTTATTCTAATAGGAACAGAGGTAAGACGCACTCAGACTAATTCTCATAGGAACAGAGGTAAGACATACTCAGACTAATTCTTATAGGAACAGAGGTAAGACGCACTCAGACTAATTTTCATATTAACAGAGTTAATTAATACACGCCCAGACTAATTTTCATGGGAATACTGGTAAGATACACCTAGACTGACACTAGGCGCTCTTAGAAATTGAGGGTAGATAATACTCTGACCAATTCGCATCTATTTCTTTAAGACATGATTCTAAACTATGTGAGCAATATCTGTGTAATATCAATGTCTGTTCTCTAATTGTCGCCGAGACTGATGGAGAAACATCATTATGGGATGTTTGTCTGCTTTTGACGAGGAAAAACTGATGCTAAGAGATTAGTGACGAGCATATTGATCTTGTCAATGTTTATCATTATACAGTTCTTGTAAAAATATTTAACCTTTTTTGCATTTAAATCGATTTAAATTATGGTTTTAATTTAGATTTTTATTTGATGTAATTGTTGAGTTTGAACTGCTGAATATAATAGTTAATTTGCAATGTTGGTGACATATTTTCCCACATTTCAAACTCTAATTGTAATCTGTTGTACGCAGGGAACGCTGGGAGTTCAGAAGTCAAAGTCGGCTCTTCTGTACGTCATCACCGGCCCTGTGGGACCGTACTACCCGACCGGCTTCAGGCCGGTCTCTCTTCTCGCTGATCCAAAGTTTGTGCGTTCCTGGACCGGTGGTGCTGGCGCCTACAAGATGGGATCGTATGTATCTGTGATGAGAATTTTGAATCTAATTTGCTTATACAGATAGATGTATAGCCAGTTGAAACGTTGGACAAGACAGCTAAGTTTCAGGAAGGCCATCTAATCTTGAACTTTGAGTCACTGGATGTAAAATTCCAAAATGGGTAAAAAGTTTGCTTTGATTGTATATGCAATTATACATGTCAGTGCTCATATTGTTCCGTCATATTAACAACTGATCCTTGATGACGATGATTTTGATTGTGATTATGATGATTATGATGATTATGGTGATCATGGAAGTGCTTCATTCAAGGACGGGTCGTGTGATTCGAGGCAGTGCAAGTAATAGTGATGTATTACGGAACGTGTCGAGCACAGGTTGTTGTCTGTTGTCTTCCTGTTCGGTTAATCCATATTTAACCATTCAGAATAATATGCACAATGTTGTATAACAAAGTACATTCAGAAGAGATATATTCTGAAGCGTGACTCAATGCTTTGTTTCTTACAGTAACTATGCTCCCACTATATCCATGCAAGCGTTGAAGCGTGACTGAATGCCTTGTTTCTTACAGTAACTATGCTCGCACTATATCCATGCAAGCAGTCAAGCGTGACTGAATGCTTTGTTTCTTGCAGTAACTATGTCCCACTATATCTGTGCAAGCGGTCAAGCGTGACTGAATGCTTTGTTGTTGACAGTAACTATGCTCCCACTATATCTGTGCAAGCGGTCAAGCGTGACTGAATGCCTTGTGTCTTACAGTAACTATGCTCCCACTATATCCATGCAAGCGTTGAAGCGTGACTGAATGCTTTGTTTCTTGCAGTAACTATGCTCCCACTATATCGGTGCAAGCAGAGGCGGTGAAGCGTGACTGTCAGCAGGTGTTGTGGTTGTACGGTCCTGAGCACGAGGTCACGGAGGTCGGGACGATGAATTTCTTCATGTACTGGGTCAATCCGAACGGAGGTGAGCTCTCACTTCTCTTGTTTCAGTTGATCATTGTCCTAATAGGTGTCGTCGTAATCATCAACATAGGCATCATCATAAGCATCACTCGCTTATAGACTATTCGCTTACTATTATTTACTATTTTACACTATTCGCTTTGGATGTTGGTGCTGATCACAGATATAGACTTCAAATAATACCCCTGGGGACTCGTGATGGATGAATTTTTAACAGGCGCATACCCTTGATGACATCAACCCGTACCGGGAACCAATTTAAATCTGAACAGAAATTTAAGAACAAAGCATTAGAATTGTGTCGTAGCAATGCACAGCTAGATTTGTTTGTATATTTTGTGTTTTATTGTTATGTGTATTTCTATGCTGCTGCTGTGTATAGCCAGTTGATGTTGTTCTAGCTTTATATGTTTCAAGCAGACTGTTGTTTATCGTTTATGTAACGATCAATTGAGGTATTACAACTGAATAGCCATTGCTTCCACATGATCGTCAGTCAAGTGTTTGCGTTGTTTCGTTTGTTTCTAAAGTTGTGTCTCAGGTCATGCTATGTGACAGCGATGCTTATGGACTGATATGATTAATATATTGCTCAATTTCTGTTTCTGTCTCTTTGTTCAAATTTGAATACAAGTTTATTTTGTGTAACCTGAACGGAATTGTGGAATTAGTCTTCTGATCAGCGACGAAGGACAAACTTTTGCCAAGAATATTACTAAAATTGGTGAAAGATATTTAGGTAGAGAATTATGATCCATAACTGTGTCTGTACATTTGAAGAATTGCTTATGTTGTTGTTGTTGTTGTGGTCGTCGTCGTCATCGTCGCTGCTGCTGTTGCTGCTGCCGCTGTTGTTGCTGTTGTTGTTGTCGTCGGCGGTGGCGGGTAGTGGTGGTGGGGCGGCGGTGGCGGCTGGACATTGTTAATATGATTCTATTTATGTTGTGTTGGATGTTTGTAGAGAAAGAGTTGGTTACTCCAACGTTAGACTCAGGGCTAATTCTACCTGGAGTGACTCGACAAAGTCTGCTGGAACTCGGTCGGAAATGGGTAAGCCCATTAGCCGCCTCTTAGTAATGGGTAGGTCTATTAGCTGCCTATTAGGTAATGGGTAAGCCCATTAGCCGCCTCTTAGTAATGGGTAGGCTTATTAGCTGCCTATTAGGTAATGGGTGAGCCTATTAGCTGTCTATTAGGTAATGGGTGAGCCTATTAGCCGCCTATTAGGTAATGGGTGAGCCTATTAGCTGCCTATTAATTAATGGGTAAGTTTACTAGTTGCCTTTTAATCAATGGGTAGGCATATTAGCTGCCTATTATGCAATGATTAAACCTACTAGCTGTCTATTACATAATATATAAGCCTATTAGCTGTCTATTGGGCGATGGGTGAGCCTATTAGCTGTCTATTAGGCGATGGGTGAGCCTATTAGCTGCCTGTTAGGCGATGGGTAAGCCTATTAGCTGTCTGTTAGGCGATGGGTGAGCCTATTAGCTGTCTATTAGGCGATCGGTGAGCCTATTAACTGCCTATTAGGCGATGGGTGAGCCTATTAGCTGCCTATTAGGCTGTGGATGAGCCTATTAGCTGCCTGTTAGGCGATGGGTGAGCCTATTAGCTGTCTGTTAGACGATGGGTGAGCCTATTAGCTGTCTATTAGGCGATCGGTGAGCCTATTAGCTGTCTATTAGGCGATCGATGAGCCTATTAACTGCCTATTAGGCGATTGGTGAGCCTATTAGCTGTCTGTTAGGCGATGGGTGAGCCTATTAGCTGCCTATTAGGAGATGGGTGAGCCTATTAGCTGCCTATTATGAGATGGGTAGGCCTATTAGTTGCCTATTAGGAGATGGGTGAGCCTATTCGCTGCCTATTAGGCAATGGTAGATAAGCCTATGAGTTGTGCTTTCTGTCTCTACCATTTATTCATGCACTGTAGTTCTAAATTATCTCTTTATAAAATGAAATTTCAGCCAGTTGAAGATATGAATAAGATTTAATTCTTAATGTCAGTAATTGATTTTTAAATATTGCCCAATCTCTAGCCTGACAGCATACTGCTCATTAAACTGTGGGCAGAGATTTTATTATCATACGGTTATAATTTATGAACATGGTTAAATACTTAACTGATAAGAACAATTCTCATCGCTGATATAATCACTTGATAGTCGCCAGCATGTGGGAGGAATTGAATCCTCACTAAACAGGAAAATGAGCTACATTCTTGCACAACTCCGTACGACCAGATATCACTTACTACTCAACTATCTAAGCAAACCCAACCAAATATCCGTCAAATCTATGCGCAGCTTGCAAGTCACACACCAGTCAATCACACACGCGCGATGTACATCACCTTTTTTAATGCAATAAGATTCCAACCGCTCTGACTATTTTGGACATGGAACAACCCAGCTGTAGTGCTAGCCCGATGGGGGCGGGAGGGAGTTGAGCAACTACTGACTCGGTCACTGTGAGAGAAGCGACACCTACAGTTGTCTCAAATAATTTGACTCTAAGCTGCAAAGAAGAATGAATTGTGACATCAAACATCGACTCGCATGGAAATATATCTACTCTGTGTCGTTACTGTGACTTAAGTCTGTGTAAATTATTTGATTTTATGTTTATTAATAGTTTTGTTTTTCTATTTGAAGGGAGAATTCAAGGTTACAGAAAGACCTCTTAGTATGAAAGAAATTACGAAAGCGCTCAAAGAGAATCGGGTATTGTGAATATTTTTTTAGCGTTCTCGGCTGGTGTTAGTTTGTATTATAAATTGATAAATTTTATTGATATTGATATGGGCTTCTGCATTCAGACTTTTAATGCTATTCTGTGTGACTTTTAATGCTCCTAGATTTATAACGCTTTTAAAATGAATGCTCCAGTTGAATCAAATTGCGTGTTGTGCTTGGGGTGCAGTGCTGAATGAATTGAGTGTTGTGCTTGGTGTAGGGTTGTATGAATTGAGTGTCATGCTTGATGCATACAGTTGAATGCATTGAGTGTTGTGATTTTATGTTTACAGTTGAATACATTGAATGTTGTGCTTGGTGTATACAGCTGAAGGAATTGTTTGGCGCTGGAACAGCCTGTGTCGTGTGTCCCATTGAGAGTATTCTGTACGAAGGAAAGAAGCTGGATATACCGACCATGAAAGATGGCGCCCCTGTTACCATGCGTTTTTACAAGGAACTCACAGATATTCAGGTAAGCCCTACTCTATACAAGGAGCTCACAGATATTCAGGTAAGCCCTACTCCATGCAAGGAACTCAGGTAAGCCCTACTCTATACAAGGAACTCACAGATATTCAGGTAAGCCCTACTCTATACAAGGAACTCACAGATATTCAGGTAAGCCCTACTCTATACAAGGAACTCAGATATTTAGGTAAGCCCTACTCTATACAAGGAACTCAGGTAAGCCCTACTCTATACAAGGAACTCGCAGATATTCAGGTAAGCCCTACTCTATGCAAGGAGCTCACAGATATTCAGGTAAGCCCTACTCTATACAAGGAACTCAGGTAAGCCCTACTCTATACAAGGAGCTCACAGATATTCAGGTGAGCCCTAGTCTATACAAGGAACTCAGGTAAGCCCTACTCTATACAAGGAAACACAGATATTCAGGTAAGCCCTACTCTATACAAGGAACTCAGATATTCTGGTAAGCCCTACACTATACAAGGAGCTCGCAGATATTCAGGTAAGCCCTACTCTATGCAAGGAACTCACAGATATTCAGGTAAGCCCTACTCCATGCTTCAGTTAGTCGTTAGCCTGTTATATCTCTGTGAGCTTTCAGTATTTTACTGCTAACGCGAGCAGCCGAGCATTTTATCAGCCTATAGTGTTGATTTTATACTGAAATTTTAATGCGATTCAGAATTACCTGTTAGCTATTGCTATCAAACGGTACTGTATGAATTGTGTTGTCGATTTAATTATAATGAGGAAGTGATATGCCTTTACAATTAAACTTATTATAGATAAAATATGTTTCTGTTTAATGTTTGCGCAATCTGGCTTAACAACTTGCTGGTTTTTCCGTAGTAACTATATTTATCGGTATGTATTTTGCTTGTTGTATCTGTCTGTACTTTTTCTATTTCTCTCTTGCTTTTTCTAGCTGTCTGTACGTTTTTATACACTTTATATCCCTCTCTTGCTTTTTATGTCTCTGTACTTTTTCTATATGTCTCTTGCTTTTAGATCTGTCTGTATGTTTTCTATATCTCTGTTGCTTGTTGTGTTGAACACTCTCTGCGATGATTATTATGTTTGTTTGTTATGTTTGTTTGTTGTGTTTGTTTGTCTATGTTTGTTTGTTTGTGTTTGTGCAGTTTGGAAGAACACAAAGCCCGTGGGCGGTCGTGGTCGATTAGCTCGGCTGGCTAGACAATCGGAAAGTTGATACATGTTGAATGCAGTGTTCAAGTTGCTTGGAGGGGATGATGACCTTGCTCAAATTTCAGTCCCGTCTCAAACTCAATTTACTATTCGACCCCTGTTTATTGCATTTCTTATCAACAGCAATTTGGCCTGCAAATATTTTATTAAACGTTTATAAGATTATTTGAGAAAAGGAGAAACTTGTGAGGAGCAAGCAAAATGAGCAGAAATTGTTGGGGTTCGCTGCTCAACGCCTGCAGTAACTTAAACACTGAGATATGAGATGTCCTCTGGATGTGTGGATCTGTCTGGATTCATGTCTATCGATGTGAGGAGGATGTACCGGAGGATACATGTGAGACATGTATTAGTATCTCTAGCTTCATTGTTCATACGCTGTACATAGTTCAGTCTTCGTTTTTCGCTGTATGGCTGGCTGTCACCGGGATGAGCTGGATCATTGTCCAGGTGATGTGTACTCTGTGAGTGATTCGTCCACATTTCATCTTCATTCAGCTCTGAGTACGATCCAGTTCAGTCTACAAAGGGCCATATTTTAAGAGAGGATTACAGGTTTAACCCCCCACAAAAAACTTTGCTATCAAATTCATGCTCTGCTGTTGCCACTCCCCTCATCAGATACACTTTCACTGGTTGAACTCGCCTGGAAATGAAATTCTGGCTTCGATCCTGACTCTGAAGGTGTGCAGTGGAGAAGGCATTCGATGCTGTCAACGGTCCAGCTGAACAGAAGTCGTGTCGATCGTGCACAGTTGGCAGGCTGGTTAACCGGTTATGAAAAATTGATTTTCTTGTTCAAAAAAATTATTACTTTTTTTAAATTGGTCTCAAGATTGAATTATTTTTGGACAGATAATTGAGTGTGTGCAATTAGGCTTCAGAAAAAGAGGCGGGGGAGAGGGAAATAAAAATTGGTTAATTGTACAAAAATGTTATTAAGATATTGTGCAACTGCTTATTTGGCATATCTAGCTGTTTTTTAATAGTTATTGGTCCCAGTTCCTGCTTTTCTCACATATTTCTAAACTCTCAGTGCTATAACCAATTTATTTATTTTTCTTTAAGCAGGAGTTTAGGTTTAATTTTTAACTGGCAGCACTTGTGAATATTATAGTAAGCATTGAATGCTGTTCTATGCAGATGTACAGTATAAGTTGTACTGGTTTTTCCGAGACGTTAATTCTATGAATACTGTATGAGATGTAACCAATTGCTGAGGTTTGAATTATGTAAAGATTATTGAATGTAAGAATTACTTTATGATCAGTAGCGTACAGTGCAACGTAGATGGGTAATTGATCTTTACATGCTAGTTATGGACAGATGGTGTATTGGTTAATATTAGATGTTGATTACAATGTGTAATGATAGATGATCTACGGTGGTTGTGGAGGAGTATTTTCAGATCTACAAGCTTTAGTTGTTAATGATCTTGGTGTGTAAATTGGACAGCTGCTGTGTTGTGATGTTGTTGTTTGTGCAATGTATTCCAGTACAATGAATGTTACAGTGTAGGTATTTCTTGCATGACGGACTTGTGTACATACTATGCTTCTACTAACATATACAGTGTAACTCAAGGTCTTCTATTATCATTGTCAGCTTTATGTTTATTATTTAATTATGTTTTGATTTTTGTTATTTGATTTATTGAATCTCTGATGTTTGGTGAAATCGTTGTTTGTTTATAGACAACATTGTTTGTTGACTTGACCAATGATATCATCATATCTCATCTTTTTTGTGGGCCATCCACTAATTCGATTGGTGTGTGGGCCATCCACTAATCTGATTAGCATAATATTGCTCTGGATGTTTTTAACTCATTTTGCTGTTTTGCTTCTGATGGCTGCTTTTTCATTTGGTAATTGCACTGATGTAGTAAATTAATTTTGTTGAATTGTTGATCTGTTGTAATACTAGTGTGCTAGATCTATTGCTGACCTGTAATGTGCAATGTATTCTGTGTTGGCACACAGTTTGCATCGGTGTGCTGTGGATCAGTGCACAGCTTTACAATGCTTAGTGTATGTGAGCATCTGAATAGAATAGAGGTAAATAGAGATAAATTCTTCATTGCACATTGTTATTTGTTATATCTGATTTGTTCAGATATTTCTGGATAAATTTTACGTTAAGGGTAAATTGTTATGATTATTGTTTATGATGACGATGATGAGTATTCTGGTGATGACAATTTCTTTCTCTAGTTATTGAGAATTCAGATTCTGTCGAGCACATCGTCCAAGCGTACTCTGAAATTGGTGCTCAAAGTTATTGAAGTCTGTAACCTGTTCCACTGGTTTCTCATTCACTCTGATCTCTGTTTACCTTTTGTCCTTGACTGTACTCTTTGGCTGTGTCTTTCGCATTTCATATTACACAATTATTACACTTTTGTATAGCTATGATAAGTAGTGTTGATACATAAGGTTTAGCAAGGGTTGCCTATTCAGAGTGAACCCTGATAGAAGTTTGCTTGTTTGGTAGTAGTGAAATGCACTTGTGTCAGCATCTGTAGGCAGTCACCACAGAAATCATGTGGATAATCATGTTGATAATCATCCTTGGATAAGTTTAACATTGCTTATGTGAAGATGGAAACAGGTGTCGCCACCGCCAATGCTCCTCCTTGCTCGGACATTTATAAGCGTACATGGGAGGGGCTTACATGGGAGGGGCTTGCATGGAAGAGGCTTGCATGGGAGGGGCTTGCATGAGAGGGGGTTATTTGTGCCGCCGTGATAAGAAATCCCAGTTCTTGTAGGCGTGCTCAGAATAATCACTCTGCAAATAAGCCCCTTCCATGTAAGGCAATTTTAGAGGTAGAAGGATCGTTGGCGGTGGCGACATCTATCGGCGACTTGAAGCTTTACAATGCTCCGTAATGGACAATGCACCTTCTCGTTATCTGTGCTGCCACTCGTTTCTTGTTACTGGATGCAGCAGCTTGTATTTGTTGTTATCTCGTCTCACACTGATACTCGTGATCTCTTTCTCTCTCTCACGTAATGATCTACACCTAGACTCTTTGTATCTCTGCTTTATTTGATCTACTTGCTTTCAAATTTGTAGCTCATGCCATGCTGATCATAGTGTGATTTGCTTTTGTTCTATGTGCAGCTCTGTGTAGTGTTGTGATTTATGTCGTAGGAGTCGTAGGAGGCAACTATGGGCTGGTAGTCTGATCAGAGCTGTAGCGTGAGTGTAGATTACTACCATCTGTGCTGTGGTTCTTTCACGATGGTGGGATTGGCTTGTGCTTGCTGCCACAACCAATTTAGAAAGCAGGATAACTTATCTGAAGAAAGAAAATCATCCATTCCCTGTGAGTTGGTGTCAGCAAGGGCATGCAGCTGTAAGAAAAGCATCCATAATGAGCCGTCAGGGACATTATTTGTTAGACAGTGGTATAGACGGAATATTTTGTATATTGTGAGGTTGTTAGTTAATGACATGCAGAATATACCAAGTATGCCGGTTGTATACGAGACATTTGTACAGACATATAGTTACAGAGTATACCAAGTATGCCGGCGGTATACGAGTCAGTTGTGTGCATAAGCTGAACATCTTGTATGAAAGTTTCCATTGCCTGATTGCGGTCTCTAATTCTTTAGTTTAACCCAAACAATCCAAGTCAGATATACGACATGGCATGCAGCAGTGTCGGCATTGCTGTCTGAGCTGTGTGATGTAACTCTGTCTCTGATTGGATGTCAGGTGTTGTGTGATGTAACTCTGTCTCTGATTGGATGTCAGGTGTGTGTGATGTAACTCTATCATTGATTGGATGTCAGGTGTTGTGTGATGTAACACTGTCACTGATTGGATGTCAGGTGTTGTGTGATGTAACTCTGTCTCTGATTGGATGTCAGGTGTGTGTGATGTAACTCTATCA
>JAQFYQ010001997.1:0-12357 GCA_034694885.1 Buchholzia appendiculata
CTATTCTTTTAAGCATAGGCCTACATACGTATCCACATACATACAAACATGTGTTCATACATGCATAAATACATGCCTGCATACATACATCAAATGAATTTTCAGATGTAATGATGAATACTGCAATGAGCGATGTTTGAATATTAAATTGTTTCAAATATTATCTACATGGGCTTTTACACAGAGGTAATATGCACCCAACGTGATTCACAATAGAAACGTTAAGCCTATTTGCATTACATTATGAAGCATCATTATATCGGCTGACTTTATATTGCTCAGCTACCATGAGTTTTGTATTGTTTGTATGTGATTTCATTTTTACCAGTCGTGAATAATTATTGCTTCTTCAAACGTATTTTTGTGAGTTAATTCGACCAACTGTAATAAATCATTGCTTTCTTATTGTAGGAGATTCGTTTGAAAGCCGGCTTTGCTTTAGCAGTGTTTGCATTCAACAATGCACCGCAGCAGCATGCTATTCAGCAGGTTGGTGGACTGGAAATAGACAGATTTGAATCTTTCCTGCAATCAAAGGATGACTGTCGACGAGCTACGGCAGCATTTCAGGTATGAAATTTTGTGCGCTTTTTCCGTTATTTGTTGACATTAGTAAAGTGAGAGCTGCAATGTGTACAGGAGTTTGGTTTCAGTGAGTGGGGCTATATGCCCAGATGTCGTGTTTGGGTGTTTAGGACTAAATTTCCAAATATTTTCCTGACGAGTGTAGACAGACATTTGAAAGAAATTCATGTAAACTTTGAAGCATTTTTTTTAAAAATGGGACTAAGCCTGCTGTGCAACCCTTGAGAAGCTCTGCCGCAAGTAGTGTAGTAGTGATAAGTCTGAATTGTGTTGTGATGGCATAAGTTACTGCTTTTGCATCTTATCTTATTTTTCACATATCATTTTTTATAGATTGGCAACATTCCTAATATTGTGTCTTCAGTGAATTAATTCCCAACATTTAAAGACACCCACATGCATGCACACAGATAGATATAATACCAGCAAATTGTAGTCAAATCCAAAGATTCTACAGTGATGAAGACAGCTAAAAGCTTTATATGCCGCTCACAATGTTAGAAACCCTTCCCAGAATGCATCATCAAAAATAGCATGCACTGAATGGCCCGTTTAGGTGATTTATGTATGACAACTGACATCAGCGCAATACGCCCATCTCACTTCTGTAGAGATAACATTATTTATAATCTCTGAGATTAAGATGAACTGATTCAGTCAACGTTGCTATATTACTTGTTTTTTGTTTATGATCTTGGTCAAAACAGAGATCTCACTACGTTTGATTAAGGTTAAGTTAACTTTGTAATTTAAAAATGATACACTTTTTATATGTATTAATTTTGCAGTATTTTGCAACTTTAGCTGGCAAACCATTGCCTCTTAATTTCGGAGAGAAACATCTTGGTAACGTTCAACCCACTTTAATTAGCCGAAGTGATAACTATGCCCAGTTTCAGTCTGGACAATAAATGATGACGATTAATGATATTACTTTGTTTTTTGTTCTTGTTTGCAGATTGTCGTTCTGTCACGTGTCATCATCGACTCGGATCACATTCTACTCACAGCTAGAGGAATCAAATATCTTGTTGAAATACTGAACACTGGAAATGATGACGCTGTCGTTCTGACAGGTAGATAGTTTAAATTACTTGCGCTGAAACACGACCATGTTGTGAATATTGACTAGTAGCAAATAATCGAATCTACATACAGTGTCAACAATTGGCAGCAAATTGCATATATAATTTTCTTTTCTCTCCACAACACTTTTTTATCACTGGGGTCTAAGAACTCCAAAGCAATGCAGTGTGATGGACATGCATGGCTGATATGCACGAATATGCTAAAGCAAACCTGCATAATGTGCATTATACACATGAGTACATACATAAATAAAAACGACATGACAAAAATAACATCATCATCATCATTAGTGCTCTGCCCGAAGGCAGATCCCTGGTATTTATTTCCTCCACAGCTCACGGTCCTTCGCTTTTCTTTTCATTTGCTCATATGATCACTCCTTGTCCTCTATCAGTTCATGAGGCAGTTCAGTCTCAGTCTTCCTGGTCGTCTCCTCCCCTCAATTCTGCCTTCTATCACATCTTTCATCAATCCCTCGCCCCACAACACATTCAATGCACTTGCATTTCATCTGTAATACATACTTGTTATTTCGTGTTATCATAGCCATTGATATAATTTTTAATCTGCTTGATAAGCGGAGATAACGACTTATTATTATTCGTTTGACCACATGATGTGCTTGGCTTAGGTATATATTTTTTAAATGCATGGGAAGGGAGGAAGAAATTAAATTTTATTTTTATTCCAAAGTTCCACACATGAATTTTGTTATTCCAAAATTCCAAATTTTTCCCTGGCGAGCCGGGGAAAGCAAAAGGTCATTTCCAAATTTTCAATATTGATCATTGGGCGTATCGCCCTCCAGTCAACTTAATGATGAACTCTGCACTAGATATTTTTCTCGCTTGTTGACTAGCTAAAATCATTCATTCACATCTGCAGAAATGCAGAACTTCAATATTTCTTTTCAAAATATATAGCTGGCTCGTATCCAGCCAATCGTATGACCGTTGTTGTGCAGCTGGTCTCGCGTTCAAACCAATGATGTAACTGTTTATTGTATAGCTGGTGTTGTTGCCAACCAATCACGTAACTACTTGTTGTGTAGCTGGTGTTGGTGCCAACCAATCACATAACTGCTTGTTGTGTAGCTGGTCTTGTTGCCAACCAATCACGTAACTGCTTGTTGTGTAGCTGGTCTTGTTACCAACCAATCACGTGACTGTTTATTGTGTAGCTGGCCTTGGGTACAACCAATCACATAGCTGTTTATTGTGTAGCTGGCCTCGTGTCGAGTCTGGCTCACACGAGGGCTGGAATCACAGACGCTATGATAACTCTCGGTGTTCTACCCGTCCTCCTGGATCGACTCGATAAAGCAAAAAATGATCAGGTTATTAAATATTTTATTGCATTAAGTATACATGTTAGCACTATTGTATTGTAACATGTACGAAATAAAAAAAAGTTTCTTTGTGAATGTTAATCATATTTGCACTGTTTATATACTGTTTATTTTATTAATTTTTTAAATTTTCTCTAATAGTACAGATTACAAAATTGTTGTTTAAGAATTTGTTTAAATCACTACTTCTAATTTGGTTTCATCAGTTTCCAGCATGGTTTGATTGCATTTAATACTGGGCAGTACAGCCATGAGGAAAACAATAAATGTGTTTTAACTCCGGGCCATTGTGGATTAGACTGCATGTAAGCCAATGCGTGTCGGCCTGTACAATGGACACACCATGTTCATTCATGTGTTTAATAAAATTTGTATGAGATTGTTAGCATCAGGAAGAGCATCCGGCTGTTGAACTTCGCTTCAGTCATATCCAGAATGTCAAATGTTTACGCGCTGCCAAGTTTATTTAGAGTGAATGCGCTTGTCAGCAATTTTGTTATCATTGCGAGGCGAAACATTTTGCTTTAGAGTGTCAATCTGTACGATTGATGATGGTGATAGAGAAAGCCTAAATTGAATTAAACATGAACAATGTCTAAGCTTTTTATGATTTACTTTCGGCTAATTGTTAATTCATAATTGTTGATATTTGTTTCCGTGATGTCTAGCACTGTTACAAAGTAAGTAAACATCAAAATGATCTTAGAGATAGTTGTATTTTGCATTAAGGATCACTGTTGTATTATTTTACCTGTGTAGATTCTTCTCAGTGTTGCCAGTTCCGCAGTATTCCCGCCCAATTGGGCTACTTTTTGAGTCGAGTTGCTTTTTTTTGGTGGTTGCGGGTTGCGGTTTTTGGGCTACATTTGAAGCTAATTGTGTGCGATTTTTGGGCTACTTTTTGACTTTAGTGGCGGTTTTGGGGCTATTTTTGACTAGTGGCGGTTTTTGGGCTATTTGTTTAACAAATTTCTCGTCGCCACCCCGTCGTCGTCGGAAATTTTTTTGTGCCCCCCCTCCTCGCCCCCGCTCGCATCTAGAATTCTGGTCTAAAAACATCAGCATTTAACGTTTTGTAAGGTATTTTAAGGTATTTTAATTTTTTTCTGCATTTTTGACATTGGGCGGCTTTTTGGACTACTTTTGAAAATTTTGGGCTACTTTTGGACCCCCAAGGTTGCAGTTTTTCTGGAAACCATCTGGCAACCCTGATTCTTACACTTTTTGTCAACCACTTATGCGATGTTCACTTCTTCACTTCTACGCCGTTCTTAAAATCGATCTTGTCTCTTGTTTTCAAAGGTTCTTTATTGTTCTCTTGTTGTTCACAGAGGTTCTGCACTGTTCTCTTGTTCACAAATGTTCTTCACTGTTCCCTTGTTGTTCACAGAGGTTCTGCACTGTTGCCTTGTTGTTCACAAAGGTTCTTCACTGTTCCCTTGTTGTTCACAGAGGTTCTGCACTGTTCTCTTGTTCACAAAGGTTCTTCACTGTTCTGTTGTTGTTGTTGTTCAGAAAGGTTCTTCACTTTTCTGTTTATTCACAAGGATTTTTCACTGTTCTCTTGTTATCAAAGGTTCTTCGCTGTTCTCTTGTTCACAAACGTTCTTCATTGTTTTCTTGTTGCTGTTCACAAAGGTTCTTCACTGTTGTGCTGTGGCGCTTGGCTATCTCTCGTTCAACCGTACAGCGTGTCGCTATCTGGTGACTGCGTGCCGCAACCAGCCGCTGCTCTATCGTAGTCTCGTCTCAAACATCGGACGTGATCCTCGAATCAGCGAAGAATTTGTGTCTGAGTTTGAGCGAGCGCTTGCCATAGGGCTTCCTTGCCTAAGGTACTCTCCTGAACCCGCTTTCTGAAATTTTATACAGTGTAGATAATATATGATCATTTATAGCTATTAATATACCTTAAATGTTTTATTTTGTAAATCCTGTAATTCTTACTTAAAGCTTTATCACTCACAAATATTAATAGCATGGTATTGGCCAAATATACAATATGCGATTCATATTCAAACGTGCTGCATACATCAAGCACATCACTTGCTTTGTGTATGTTTTGTGTGTGTTTAGTTATCGATGATTCTAATATGTTTCTTAAGATTTATAAAATTGTTCACTTGTAACTTTAAAACTTGTAATTTCAAATTGGTTAAATCAATGATCAGTTATATGAACAATTATAAGTTTGGTGACTTTATAGTATGTATGTATTGTATGTATTGTATGTAATTTATTGTAGCCTACAGTCAAGAGGCGGACCCGCAACAGATGGTACGTAAGAACCAAAGATAATATAGTAAAGAGGATAAGTAACTTAATGAAAGAAGCTGGAAACAGCCCATCCCACATTTCGTGATTGGTCATTAGTCTGGCATAATTGACTTAAGAACCAATCGGCGACCGTTATGAAGTAGCCCATCCCATTTTCATAGGAATAACATTTGCTGATTGGTCGTTGTTTAGTTTTGAGTGGTACTTTCGGTATTTATCTATCTTCCTTACTATATTATTTTTGGTAAGAACTATGGCTAACCACTGAACATTGCAATAATGTCTAATACTGTGAACTCCTGGGCACTTACAAAGTTTGTCTTAAGTAATACACAATTCGAATATTATATTGCGCTACAATAGAGCGGCATGAGTCTAATTTGATAAGGCTTTGTAAAAACAGCGCCATCCAGTCTAGTTTTTTTTACTTCTATTTCATACTTTTACTTCCCAACTATATCAGGTATTACAGTATAGTCTCTGAAGAGGATAAATACGGTTTTGTTTCTCATATTCACTGAGTAGGATTCTCTGTAGATCTACGTAGTGCAAAGCTGTGAGATATTGTTGTGTTGTTTGCGTGTTCTCTTTTTGACTTTTAATGGTTATAAATTAATTGAAAATTGGAGCAATAGAATAATGTAAATAATATAATATAAATGGACCATGAATATGTTTATGCCATATTCATGGTCCATTTTGGATCTATTACATATTTTTATTTATCTATGCTGTGTGCTTAAATCTGTTGTATATGTGCAACATCGAGACTTTACCATTGTATTTGAATTTAAATTCTTCTTTCCATGATTTAGGCAAGGCAAGGCCTGCCACGGCAGTATCATCCCGCACTAAGTCGGCCGCTACAACGAGGGTCAGCTTTCTGGTGTCACGTGCTACTTCAGCTCCGCAGCGTAGCGTGACGTCACGGACTCACTCTGCAACTTCCACATTGTCCTCTGCAGGTCACTCTGAAAGCATAGCAGGCGCTTCGGACTTTTCATATCGCTCATCTTTGCAGGAGGACAGGTCTCAAACGTCTCGTCAGTCGAAGAGACCTTCAAGAGTGTCGTCACGAAGTTAATTCTATTTTAAAGGGCTGTTTTCATTGTGCTTGTTTCGTCCTAGACACTTCAGAACGATAGTGGAGAATTGTTTTTGACTAGCATGCTAGAATTTGTTTTTCCTAGGGGAATAAGGAAGAATGGTTTTGAATTTTGCTATCAATTCCTTCCTCCTTATTCTTGTTGAGGCCGGAATTTGTAGTTGCACAGCATTCGAAACAATTTTCGGACTAACGAGTTATGTTACGCAGGATAACTTAAAATTAGCCGTTAGAATCTTCCATCATGTTGTTATCGTATGCTCAAGTGCGAGTGTAGTGAGCCAGCCACTCCAAGTCCTTAGTGTCTTGCCTCGTGCAGTGCCTGCAGATCACCGTTGAGCCTCG
This sequence comes from Buchholzia appendiculata, assembly GCA_034694885.1. Lineage (NCBI taxonomy): Eukaryota > Metazoa > Annelida > Clitellata > Enchytraeida > Enchytraeidae > Buchholzia > Buchholzia appendiculata. The sequence continues at coordinate 6,750 of JAQFYQ010001997.1, forward strand.
TTAATGGGCACGAATCAATTCTCATGAAAGAGCATATTTGTCAGGTATTATTGTCGGCATTAAATTGATTTTCTCGAGTTCTGTGCCTGCATGTTGCACCCAGCTCCCTAAATGCAATGCATCGTATATTAACGGATACAAACATCGTTAATTGAGCTGTTCATGTGAGAGCATTATTTTAAAGGCGACACATTAAATAAATTTAATGAACTAATAGCTATTATTTGAGCAACGTTGTTTTGTATTTTAATAGCTCGCGTTTTGTATATTTATCATCCGTCTAGGATCGTTAAGTTTTCTATAACTTACTGTTTTGCATAATTTGTATTTACATAATATTAATCTGTTCTGTCTGTAGCCACATTCTAGCCACTTATCTAGAAACATCTAGCTGCAGTCTAGCCACTTTCTAGCCACATTCTAACTATCTTTTTTATATGGCTGTGTTTCTTTGTTGTTTAAGTCTGTATTTTCAAATTTGTTATTGAATTAATATAGATTGAATTTTTCCTATCTCCTGTGCATACTAATTCTAGGTGCAATTATTTCACTTACTGTATTGCATACATATTGCAGAAGATTGAGACTTTTTATTGGAAACGAGTGATATTACTGTAATATTATTATAGTAATATTATTATATATAAAATGTTTTTAAAACTATATTTGTTGAAGTCATGTAAATGCTTTATTCTGTTGAGTGAAGATGTGACAATCGCTATGTATTAGATACATGTATGTGCTCGCAATCAGCTGACTGTATTCAGTGTGAACTAACCTGTATTGCATTCAGTGTAACCTTTATTGTATCTAGTGTATGCCAGCCTTTAGTGCAATCAGTATGTACCAGAATCGATATGTACTTTTATTGGATAGGTGTTTGAAACAGTATTCAGAATCAGTGTGTACCTTTAGAGCAATTAGAAGATGTCGACCGGATCAGAACTCTTCTTACTCTTTGAAAAATGAGTAGAGAAGGTCTAGTTTATATTTTTGTGAGTTGAGGCAGTTCAGGCAAATAAGGAAAATTGACACATTTGAAAGAAGCAGACAGCTCTTGCATTGCCATTTGGGCGTAGTGTGAGCACTGAGTCACAATTACCTTTGAACCGGTGACAACTAGCTAAAATAAATTTAACCAGTGATTTTAGCATTGCCTCTTAATTCCACTTCTGGTCGTTCAGTCGATGATTTAATTTATAACATGTATTTATCGGTCTAGATTGTAAAAACAAAGGGGTTTATGACTGAATACGGTGTTAGGCTCTCCGGGACCCATTTCTACAATCTGTCGCTGTTAAAATTGTTAATTGACTGTTAAATTGAAATGTATAAAATTGAATTGCCAACTGAATGACGCCACAGATCCGACAGACGTTACAGAAACCAGCGATTTTTTTCCATAGTTGTGAACATCCAGTGTACCGGTGGGCGCTCATCACATCAATCCTTGCATTGATGATCAGGCTGACTCGCCCAGGTTAAGTTAAGGATTGTAATTTAGAGTGATGATTTTGAAAGGATTAGGGTCAGGGCGAATTGTCCGTGGGGGTGAGTTGTTCTGAGGTGAATTGTCCGTGAGGTGAGTTGTTCTGAGGTGAGTTGTCAGATCGGGCGACTTGTTTGGGTGCGAATTGTCCTAAGACCTGTCAATTTGGCCGGATTTGGTTTTTCAACGTATAGATATTATTCAGACTAAACGTAATTTAACATCATCGATCAAAGCCAATGACGAATTTATCACAATGTGATTACCGCTAAAAGTATATTAAAGTATTACATTGTTTTACATTGTTTTGTTATAATTATTGTATTTATTTTTTCCAGTGATGTAGTGCTTATTATTTATGGAATGATATTAGAAATAACGTTTACACTGTGTCGTTATTAACACTGCGAATGCAATCGTATGCGACAATCGATTAATGTAATATATATTTTTAGTAGGACTATTTATTATATTTGGTGCCATTATTGTATTTTTAATTTATTTATAAATACAGCAATTATTTTATTATGTTGTTACAAATGTAAATTATAAATGAACTATATTTTTTGCATATATCATTATTTTGTTGGTTTTTTTTGTATATAAATTGTTAGACGTTAAATTCCGAATTTTCTGGTCCGTGGTTCTCAAAATTCTTTGTATTCTCAAATTTTCTTCTGGATTCAAGATTATGACAGAGGAAATGAGTGTGATCTTGTAGGATGTAGTTTGTTCTCCTAGGATTTTGTGTGCTTGATCCAGGCGAGTTAGGGAGCTAAGGATGATCCCGCCTTCTTTAAGCACTAGATGCAGTATTTTATTCCTCTGTATTTGCAAACGTTATGGTGTATACAGTTAATCGGCCGTTAAAGGTATTGATCTAGAATTACTCTGCAGTTTTGGCTGCTGTTTTGTTTCGTTGCTACTTTGTCTGATGTGTTTTGTTGTTGACTTGGCTGACTCAATATAACCGCATTTGAACCTATTACTACACAGCTGTGTTGTTTTTGCCTGTAGGCCTACTGTTGACGGTTTTTAAAATTCCGGTTGTCAATTGTATTTTTAGTATTACCAATGCTGCAGTTATGGCGAAGTCAGTATTTTTTATGGAAGAAACGCGATTTAAAACATGATGCATGATTTCCTTATTCCTTACATTGACAATTGACAATTTCTGGTTGAAAATAAAAGTGTGTCGTTTTTTCTGACTATGATGATACTCGAATGAACATGATTTTGCTTATGCTAGTGAACTTCTGGTATGTTTTCTTGTATTTGAAAAGGAGTATAATTATGTTCATTTTGTCCTAAGCATGCCACTTATTGTTATTGTAATTGTGTTAATTTATTATTTATTTCTAGTATTTAAATGACTTTATATATTATAATATCCAATATATCATACTAGCTGAACAACCCGGCCTCGCCCAATTTTTTCCCGCCCCCGCCCGCGTACTGGTTAATCTGATTTCACTCGTAATAGATCATAGGCTTACATCCGTTGGTAATTTCTTCTAGAGGTCTATAACAAAGCTATTCGTACACAATCGCTTCACCTTATTTGCTTTGGGTCACATACAGTATAGGCCAGTCCTTTAAATTAAAAAAAATATTACAAAATTCCCCCATTATATACCTAATTGTAAAAAGTGTAGATTGGAGAATAAAGAGTAGAGTACAGACGCAGCTAAAGTCCAGGGTGAAGAACGAAGAAGTAAAGAGTGAAAAGTAGAGTAAGGGTGAAACGCAAAATGAAGACTAAATAGTAGAATAAAGGGTAAAGCATAGAGTGAAGAATCAGGCGTAGAATGAAGAGTAAAGAGTATACGAGTGACGAGTGAAGAGTACAGTACAACGAGTTACTACAGAATAATGTGAAAAATAAAAAGCTATAGTGAAGAATAAAGAGTGGAGTGAAGACAAAGAGGGGAGTGATAACTAAATAGCGGCCGGTGTTATAGGCTTAATTGAGTGATGCCGTTGTTCGCTGCACATAGCAAACAATCTTATTTGGCTAGGCATTTATGAAATCTTTAGGTAGAATTTAATGATAAGAAGAAAACTCTCTTGACCACATTCTGTATTGATTTTTTGTTATTTTAGAAGGAGGTTGCTGGGACGTTGCAGATATTTGTTGCTTGATACCCAATGTTCCCTTTCCTGGATGCTAAATAAACCAAGCTGCAACGGTATGTCATTTTATATCAAATCAACTGTGACAAGATATCTGATTCTGCATCGTTGTGAAGGGTTTTGAAACCGCGTAGATACGGCAATCGATGATGAACCTCGTGTCAAAATCATGCCCTAATCGATGCCGGTATTTCGATAAAAAAGACGCCCTGGAATCCCACTGGTCGCGGCCTAAAATGGAACGACCTGTCATTTATTCAGAATTGAGTCAAAACATAAATCTGAGTTATGTTTAAAATGAAAAACATTACGCAATAATCAACAATAAAAATAACGATTCATATAATTAATCAATTTTTAAAACAAATAAATTACAATTGCACAATGAACAGCACTAACTCTGCCAAAATTGTCCTTAAATAATGTACATGCGTGGTGTTATTTATATCCATATATACAGTGATGGGCACGTAACTACCTTTGAGTAGTTAAACTAAGTAGTTAACTACTTTTTAAACTAAGTAGTTACACTTTTTGTCTGACTACTTTTCAGTAGTTGTGGTAGTTAGTTACTTTTTAACTACTTTCGTTGCATGCCGTGGCATGTACCAGCACACCATCTTCTCAACCGTTTAATAATTAAATGCACAGTCCAATCTAAAAATCACCATATGAATTGCTTATCATTAATAACATGTATAGTTTCAGTTTATCTACTCTTACGTTTGATAATTATACACTATGCTTGCAATAAGAAGGAAGAAACTTGAGGGTTTCAAAATTGCGAACTGGGTAAATAATAGCACACGAAGTCAATTACATTGTTGCAAAACAGTAAATTTGTAAAACTTACAAAAATCAAGAAGGGCATTTATTCAGTTTTGGCCATGGCAGCCTGACGCAAAACACAAGTTTCTCAAACATGCTACCAAGCATGCTTACAGCGCCTTGGAACTAGTATCTGACCAGCAGTGCTGAACAATCTTTCTACTGCAGCACTGCTTGGAAGTGAAGCATTAAATTTCAGAAAGGCATTATGAAAAAGATGCAATTTTTACATTCCACTCCTGATGTCCTGATTGGACTGAGTGATATTATGTGAACCTGTGAAGTTAAAAGATGAGTAGAACCAGTGTTTCCAGTCGGTTGGGTCATATTTATATTTCGAAAAAAATAGTCGTATGTTTAAAGTATTTTGTATTTTCTGTAATTTATCTGAATAATCTACTATTCTGCCTATTATAAAATAAACATATCTTGCTTAGCTACTTCTGAGTAGTTAAACTACCTCCGGTAGTTAACTACTTTTGAGTAGTTAAATTGCTGTCTAACTTCTAATTACTTTAGAGTAGTTAAACTTTTTGCTCTAACTACTTTTCAGTAGTTAAACTACCTAGTTAACTACTAACTACTGCATATCTCTGGTCATTTGAATTGCTAGTTTGATTTATAACTGAGTTATATAAGTAATTATTCCTGAGGTTTTATTGGTGTTTCGATTGGAGGAGTTTATGTAGTACTATTCACACTATTATTCTGTGACTTTGGATGACTGGCTAAGACCATTTTTAAAGCTTTTGGTACGCTCTAAATACTTAGTTACAAAATGTATTCTGAATAATAATACTGCACTAAACGATTCAGATCATAGCAAATAGTTTTCTCCAGGGCCGTAGCCAGGACTTGATAAAACAATGAAAACACTAAATACATTAGAAAAATAAACGTAGAATATCAATTCAGACTGACCAGATTATGTTACATGTAATATAGAATTAATTATCGTTAAATGTGAATCTTTTCTAAATAGCAAAAACATCAAACATTCCTATGCTATAAATTTAGCATGCCGTTTAGCAACACATTATGCTTATATCATAGAAAATAAAGGCAACAGTGTCACAATTGAATTAACAGGTGAAATAATATAACAAGGTGCAACAAAAAACATAAAGCTCAAATAGAGGTAAAACCCTAATGTCCACA
>JAQFYQ010001998.1:0-12355 GCA_034694885.1 Buchholzia appendiculata
TACAGTACGACTAAAGTACGACTTTTAATGGGTCCAAACTCTAACGGCACTCGTAAGATGGAGATATTAATATTCACACGTTTGCAATAAGTATGACTTCCAAGAACGAGTAGAGCGGGTGTTCTATTGGCTCAGTGGTTAAAACGTCTGCTTGGGTTTGATTCCCGATTTAGGCGTCAAGTTTCACTCGTGCTTGGAAGGGGCTTGTCGTAAACTGACTGCATATCAACGTCTACAACACAATCTTTATTTTTATTTTTGTCTTCAAATGCTTATTGCTATAAAGCAAATTGTATGATTATTTATGAGCATTACAATTTAGTATGCAGTTACTGCATTCTAGAATAGCATTGCTAGCCGCGGTTGCGGATGGCTAAAGTTATTTGAAATAGAAAACGATACCGAAGATGAGCATCCTTGGTTAAATAGCCAGGTCCATACGGAGCCGGTAACAGGCGGTCCCCGGCGGTACTCGGCTGATTTTAATCCCATGCACTCTGAATTTCATTTTTTTCTGGGGGGTCTTGAAAAAAATTTATGACGTTTTTCGGAAGTTTTATTTCGTGGGGGAGGGGTTACCCCCAAAAATTAAGACCTTTTTCAAAAATTTCTTCACAAAATATCATACATGTCAAGAAAAAAAATCAGGGGTGGGTGGGGGGTTTGAACCCGAAACCCCTTTAAATACGGCCCTGCATGCACTGCACAATTTTTGTTTAAATCTTTGGCCGATGACGTCTAGGATCAACCAATCCAGTTCGACTGATGCTAAACGTATTCAGTTGGTGTTTGTGTTCAGCCATGAGTGACGTTCCGATGAGATGCAAGAACAACGGGAGACAGCTAAAGCAACCTGTGCGCTGCAGTATCGAGGCTGAGCAAGACGGTGAGTCGGTGGGAGACTTCGAACATGTTAGCAAGATTCCAGCAGCGTTGCTCTCCCAGCTGGCGGCTATGTTCAACAGCCCCAGTGATGACGAGAAGTTCATCCAGCTCGTCCATTGCCTCGGTCACAACTCGGAACTTGGTAACCTGATGGAGAATAGAAATCGAGGTACGAAGCTGTTGAACATCTGGAAGGAAAAGAAGGGAAGCACCGTGATGGTTCTCCGGAAAGCTTTCGAGACGATTGGACGAGAAGATTGTGTTGCATTCCTCAGAAAGATCCAGAGAAGTAAGCAGCAGCTGAGAAGCACAGTTTGATCTTGTTAGTTTTCGTAACGAGGGTTTCTTTAGTGATAGTTTTCCCTAAATGCTATCATTTGCTTTCATTTATATAGTTAGCGAATTTAAATTATTTACAATTACTTTGAAAGGCCCATAATTTATGTTGTTTATAAAACAAGGTCAGAGATTCATACCGCCAAAATGTTTTAATACCGATCTCAAAAATTGACCCCGGTTTACGTTTTGAAGATATGATTAAGAAATGGTATGGTTTTTATAGCCACCACTATAATCATCATCATCATCGTCATCGTCATCATTATCATCATCATCATCATCATTATCATCAACATCATCATCATCATATCGTCACCATCATCATCATCATCATCATCATCATCATCATCAACATCATCATCATCATCATCATCAACATCTTCATCATCAACATCATCGCCGTTATCTCGATCATAAAAATGACATAAGGCTCCTGTATATTTTTTAGCTGCTCAAAGAATAGTACTTTTTCTGGTTATGGATTTGCTTCAACTGTTTTTTATATCTGCTTTCAGATCCAGTGACGCTCTGCATATGCGTGCATGTTCTAGCTCAGAAGTATGAGCTTGACGGCGCCGACATTCCTGGAGGTAGACAATTTATCGACGAGGCCAGACCAAAGTTGATCCAACTCATCAAGAAACTGTTTGGGGGGCAATGCGACGGAGAGTTCTTTGTCAACATGGAGCGGTTGGAGATGCTGAGTTGGGATTCACCTGCTCGCAGTTTTGCTGTTAGTATTAGTCGATGTAAATCAGTATTTAGCATGAAGGGAGAAGCTTTTAGAAAGTTTACATAATATGTTACTTATGGGGTTTTCTCATTGCTGACGTTGAATGGATAAAGTTTTATATTTAATTTCAGGGACTCGCAACAATATGCATGCAGTATTATTTTATTTTATTTGTGTTAGTTTGTACTAAATCTAATACACGACCTGTACTTTAATGTGGGTTCCTGTGGTAGCAATCAAACTGGCTATATCCGTCCATTGACTTGAACAACATATCTATTAGTATATCAATTCGTGAAGCAAAAATAAATTGGAATTTAAATAAGTTTCCTGTACCAGCTTTGTTCTTTGTCAAATATGCTGTGTAATTGAGAAAGGTCAGTACAGTACATTTACCAATAGAATAATTTTGACAGATTTCAAGATCGCGCGTTCGGTTTGAATACGCTGATTTGTTCGCATTATTTTTATCAGCTGTGAGTCCTGTTTCTAAAACAAACCAAATATTTTTCACTAGTAAACTACCTTTTGAATCTATTTACCTTAACTGGAACCATGAATTATTCATGCATTTAGATCAATGAATTAATAATTCATAAGCAGACGAAATTATTTAAAACCTATTAATCTCCTGTGTAGGGTCAACAAGTGGACATTCATGTAGAGAAAACTACGGAGGTAAGTTGACAAAAACTTACGTGTAATTATACACTGCTGCATAATTTTTAAACTGCTGTATCAGTATCAAAATTATGTTGATTTCAATTTACATCGAAAACAGTGGCGATCCATTATTACAGTTAAAAGACCTACGATATCAAATTATATATAATTATATAGAAATAATTAGCTGTATGATTTGTGTATTAATTAATTGGCATAATCCTGCAGTTTCAGTGCTTTTGATCATTTTGACATCAATTATTGTTCAGACGATTTTAGATGACTAAGAAAAGCCTAAAATGTCTGCACAACCTAATCGCTTTGAAGACAGTGAGTATGCTGCCGCCAAGTTTTTAAGAATTTGCTGACCCATATTACTTAGAGCACCAATTTTGTGAAGGCTGTCTATTATTTAACTTCATTTAACTGCTGCGCTATTGGTTTCCAATACAACTACTTGAGCTATTACTCAGCTTTACATTTTAACATTTCTTTCAGTATTGTCAAAAAGTATTGTCATTTTGATTTGTTGCTGTCTTGGGCAAACTATCATTTAGTGGTTTAGATCAGATTATTTTGCAGTATGTACTTTTCAATTAATATAAATTAAAATATTTCATTAATTTTTAATGTCGTTAGTTAAATAAATTAAATCATTATATTATTTAACCCATGTAGAATCATTATTATCTGAATAAACAGAAATCAGCTAAAAATAACCTTTGATAATTGGCGCTGTTTTTCTACCTAACTCTAGGAAAATGAGTGAAATCTGATAAACCGACCTGACTCTTTGAGCGCGATGTGATTGCTTATTTAGGAAGAGAGGCGAAACACGGAGCCCAATGACGCATTTCTCAGTAGTACCAGGCGTCACGCGTGCTACGTCAGGCCGGGGCATGACAGGCTCGTTTTCTCCACCTGGGATTGGCATAAGAGGCTCTTCTTTGGTTACCATGACAATGTGAAGGATGAGGAGGAATCGAACTCAGCTAGTGCTTTGAATAGTATGTGTAGTTTGTAACTATTATGTTAAATGCTATTTTTTCTGATTGAATTGATCATATGAAATAATATTTTCTTGTCCTTATTATTCATCAAATTACCTGGCAAAATGGAATGAAATTTCAATACTGTGATAAATTACGAGCAAGCAATAGCTGAATAAGAGGGCTATCAAATCTGTCTGAAGGTTCGGTTGAGGTTTTAAGTGACGCCAGCCAGGTGTGGAATGACGCCTACTAGGTTTGAAATGACACCTACCAGTTTTGGAATTTTTTGTTGTTGAAAATGCTGAAATTATTCAAAGTTCGAAGAAATTTGCTACAATCTCTAATTCTCTTGTCGTCATAATGTCAAAATCAACTCTGACGTTTAAACGAAATATAGGAGAATAGTTCTGTAACAACTTTGGGATCGAGATACGAAGATCAAGATTCAGCACCTAGTATTTTCACAACCTATTTAAAAATAAACAACTTGCAATAAACTGGTGAAATTTCAGTATGCCCTTATGATATCAATATATAATTTTAAACTGGCAGATAATATTGATTAGCCTCGGAATGACATGACGCGAGTCATAGCGCGTACGGCTCATGTGAAAGAAAATGTTGCATACGTAAATTTGTCATTGCATATGACTTATGAATGTTATCTCTATACCATATAGCTGTTCACTGCCTTAGACAACCATAGGCGAACATAGGCATAGCCAAGCATAGGCTAGCATAGGCATACCCAAGCATAGGTGAGCATAGGCATAGCCAAGCATAGGTATAAGGGGTTTGGTGCGTTAAGCCCAAATGTGTACTAATGTTTTTTGGTCCATGTGCACTGCTCCCCCTTCCCCTACTCGTCAAAAATGCTTTCGTCCGTCACTACATCCCCCCCTCACCCGCGCTCTTCGAAATAGTTCAAGCCCCCAAAACCAAATCGTATGGCGCCGCCTATTTAACCAACTAACCAAGTATCTCGCCACTTAACCAGCTAACCAAGTATCTCGCCACTTAACCATCTAACCAAGTATCTCGCCACTTAACCAGCTAACCAAGTATCTCACCACTTAGCCAGCTAACCAAGTATCTCGCCACTTAACCAGCTAACCAAGTATCTCGCCACTTACCAGCTAACCAAGTATCTCGCCACTTAACCAGCTAACCAAGTATCTCGTCACTTACCAGCCAACCAAGCATCTCGCCACTTAACCAGCTAACCAAGTATCTCGCCACTTAACCAGCTAACCAAGTATCTCGCCACTTAACCAGCTAACCAAGTATCTCGTCACACTAGCTAACCAAGCATCTCGCCACTTAACCAGCTAACCAAGTATCTCGCCACTTAGCCAGCTAACCAAGTATATCGCCACTTACCAGCTAACCAAGTATCTAGCCACTTAACCAGCTAACCAAGTATCTCGCCACTTAACCAGCTAACCATGCATCTCGCCACTTAGTCTGCTAGCCAAGTATCTCGCCACTTAGCTTGCACTTCAAATGCACATCTTGTCCTTCAATTCTAAAGTCTTTGAATCTTAAGCTAATGAAGAGTTGGGAATACCTTAAAGTATAATGAAAATACCTTAAAGTATGTGAAAAAGGAAGTAAGAGCGAGCGTGTGCAATAAAAACATATAATTGTCATTGCATGAACCAATAATAGTGATCGCCAGGCACGACCGAGCAGGCCCATTCTTGAGTAAACTCGATATCGAAACTGTTTCGAACATCCGTCTATAGGATAAAGTAGGCCGTCACTTTGTCGTATTAGTCTCTGATACCGTTGTTAACACGAAGGTAGAAAATTAATAAGCTCGCAAACATATTCAATCTAGTTTTTTTTCTGTCTGTGATAAAACCGTCGTGTTATCTAATTGATCGGGGACTCTCAAGCTTTGAGATATGAAGCTATTTTTGAATGTAAGCATTTAATTTGGCTAAGATCGGTGAATAATATTATAAAGAAAGCTATCGTGACGCCTCCGATTGCATTGTAACTATATCGTTACCCAATGGGAAAGCAGAACACTTTGCATAATTATTAACGTACGCCATTTTTACACCGCCAACGTCTCTCTGATGAGATTTGTTTGGGAATGGAGATATATGTACACAAAAGATAAACTAAGATAGTGCTGTGAAGCGTGATACATTTTAGCAATGATGCGGAATAAATCTATGAAAACTATGTGAATGCAACTAAAAGTTATCGGGTGATTTTAATTTTGGATAAATTCAGTTAGCCTGGTTATGTTTCTTGTTCAATTATAAGTTTGATGTACAAAAATAATCTTGTACCGTTTCCCGCTCAATTTTACACACCACTGCACTAGTCGTAAATCTTAAAGGTATGCATGTTTCTATTTAGAACTCGTAGAATTACCTACCATGCTATTGGAGTTCTTAATCCAGTCTGATTTTTATTATAGTCATGTAGATATATAACGTAGATATAATATATGTTACTAGAGTTACAGAGTAATAGTTGTTGTGATGCAATACCAGGGCCGTAGCCAGGTTTTTTAAGGGGATTGAAAATGTTTGACGACCTTTTTTCACAATTATCGCATGAGAGGGGGGTATCTTTACACAATATAAAATTGAAGAAGAAAAAAAATCGGGGGGGGGGGAGGTGAACACTAGACCCCCATTAAATACATACAATACTTATTTTTGAACATACATTCCTGCTGCATCTTTTATCGGTTAGCGAAGGCAGTTAAACGCCGATAGAAATGATTTTTGTTGTTGCGAATGGCCGTTTATTTATTGTATGTGGCGCGAGTTTGAACCATTGTTAATCGTCTTCGCGCCGTTCCGCCGTGTTTGCCCTGCGACCGAATCTCTGCCTAATCCCACCGAATGTTTACCATAGAAACTTATAGTGCGTTAGAAATGCACCTTACATAAATGCACCTTATGTTATATTACTATCATGCTTACACCTTGCATACTTTACTGTTACTATCATGCCTAAAGTCTTCAGCTGAACATAGACCTGTATTTCAAAGCTTGCTTATTGCAGGAACACAAGGGGCGACCACTGATGCCACCAACTCATCTACATCTCAGTCAGACATGTACTCCCTCCACAGCGAGTCGACAGCCTATGCAAGGAGCCGCCTTGCTTCCGTGACGTCACAACAAAGTGATTCAACGAATCTGGATCTCACAGGATTGTCCGTAAGGACATCAAGTCCAAACCAAGTGGTAGACGACTGATAGAGCTGACAGGTTAGACGTCAAGTCCAAACCAGGTTGTAGACGACTGATAGTGCTGACAGGTTAGCTTAACGGCTAGGACAATAACGAATGTAAGCCGAAGGCGTAGTGTTTCACATTCCATTGTGTAAACATTGTATGCTCTATTTTTGTGATGTACATACTGCAGCTAAACTGTTAGAGTAAAAATGTGTAATTTAAGACATGTTGTTTCTGTGTGGGGTTTATGTTTAGCGGTGTAAGGCGCCCGTTCGTTTTATGTGAATTGTTTTTCGATTGTTATTGCTTACTCGATGTTTATGCAAGCTACTAATTAAACTACTTTGGATTGTTAATAATTAATGAATAAATGTATGCGTAACATTGAAAGTATTAATATGTTTCCTATGCCAGGTTATTTCGAAATGAATCTTAGATAAGTTTTAAGCAAGCACGTATTTATTGTGATTAGATGTGCAGCCTTTGAGGCGTTTTACTAATTTTGTTTCTGTTTCTACTATTCGTAAGTTTACATGTTGATTTAAACGCGTTGTGCTGTTCTTATGTAACCTTTTCATGCTTTACATTTACATGTTGTCTATTACATTGGCAATAATTGAATTACTTACAAATGATTCGATAAACATATTATATGCAGCCATCTTATAAAATATCATTTTGAGAGAAGGTGCAACAATGACATGAAAGAATATATAAACGAGCTATATGTGGGCATATGTGGAAGTGAAATTGCGATTCAACTTGTCATATAATCTGTCTGTCTTCAGACGTTCTGACAATTCCATTTTAGGCCTTCTAATTCTATATATATATATAACAAATAAAATGCTATTTTAGATCTCGCACAATAATATTTCTATCACGCATTGCAATGGCATAATATATCGCACAGCAAAGAAATGCGCATATGCAAAATACATGTTCTGTCAGTTGAGAACAAAAACATTATCGTCACAGCTTTCAAATGAACTGCAATTGAATTGTTGAACGAATCGTTGAATGTTTTGAATGTTTAACGTGTTGAATGTCAGATCTAAAACACGCATGTGTCATAGATACGCCAGTGAGTTGGAGCAATGAAAGTAATTACAATGGTGCATATTATAGTTGCAGCTTAGTCTTGTACTAAAGGAACTAACGTTGTGTCCGTTTTATATTTGCAGAAATGAGGCGAGAGATATTCATAAAATTTGATCCGCATTGTTTAAGATATTTCTCACAACTCTAATAGAAACTAATGTATAAATGTTTCCTTGCATTTCATGACAAAAATACTAATATAAACCGCATTCACATGTCTATGGAAGACATCCCTCAACTTTACTACCTCACAACTAGAGAAATGTAACCGGTTGTGTAATGACTGTAAAAATATTGATGATAAAATTATGTTGCACTAAATCTTTTTAATTTGCACTTGCTAGCGTAGATTCTAAAATAAGTTTTTTTTTCACTCTTTATTGATTCTAAAATAAGTTTGCAATGTGTATTATGAGTAATAATTCGCATGATTGGCGCATGATTGGAGCATGATTGGAGCACGATTGGAGCATGATTGGCGCATGATTGGCGCATGATTGGCGCATGCTTAGCGTATGATTGGTGCCTGAGTGGTGCATGATTGGTGCCTGAGTGGTGCATGATTGGTGCCTGATTGGTGCATGATTGACGAGTGATTGGCGCATGATTGGCGCATGATTGGTGCATGATTGGCGCATGAGTAGCGCATGATTGGTGCATGATTGGTGCATGATTGGTGCATGATTGGTGCATGATTGTCGCATGATTGGTGCATGATTGTCGCATAATTGTCGAATGATTGGTACTTGATTGGCAAATGATTGGTGCATGATTGGCGCAGGCATGATTGGCGCGTGATTGGAACATGATTGGAACATGATTGGCGAATGATTGGCGAATGATTGGCGCATGATTGGCGAATGATTGGTGCGTGATTGGCGCATGATTGGCGCATGATTGGAGGGAAATCCACCTAGTAGTTGACAGTTGGCAGTTCATAAATATTCAGGAAATTATTTAAAAACAAGGTCATTCAGTGCATGCAACGAATTGAACATGCTAGTTCCGTTTACATTTCTAATATGTATTATTCTTAATTATTAATATGTCGCCGAACTGTTTAATTCCAAACGTTGAAACACCGTACAGTTTTTGTAATAGTTGTTTATGCACTAATACGTCGTAATATTTGTTCTTGTTTTTAAAACATTAAACCTGCAGCCATACTGCCAGTATGCTTTAATAAAATGACTAGTAAGAACTTATTGTCTAAAGTTATAAAGTATATTATTTATTTACAGTGTCAGTTGACGGTTGTTTCAACCTACTTGTATGACTAATCAGTTAGATTTGTAGTATTTTATTGTAAATTGTGATACAAGTAATTGCTCAATGGTTACCATTGAAATGTATTGACTGATATTATTTACCCGTCAGATCAATAGTCTTATAAAACTGTGTATGTAACTCCCAAAATATTGTTTTTGTGTAAGTGGATCGCTATAGACTGGAACGTGAAGCCTACGTAGCGTACAGTTATAAAAAAAGATGTATTTAATTTCAAGCATGGCAGACGTACACAAGTTATAGATATAAGTACCTACTAAATACGGCCTACCGGCTAGGACACGCAGGTCTGCTTCATAGTAGGTTCGTCAACGGCCTAAGAGCTGGACTCCTGGTACGGCCATGCCAGTAGGGTAGGGAGATTTGTTATTCAACAGTCCCGAGCCAAACACACAAAACAGCAAGCACCAATGGCAGCTAACAGACAATAATAAAGATTTGTCTGTCCCGAGTGTGATTTGAACCCTGGCCGAGAGAAGTTGACTACTCCTGAGTCCAGTGCTCTACCATTTAGCTATCTCCCCGCCCCAATATATATGTTATGTGGGGAACGTGGTGGTAGATTTTTGTAACAGAGAACATTTTAGCCTATCGAGTTGTTCAGTGAACGTGAGTGGCCGGTGGTGTAACGGTTTTCAGACTGGACGCGTAATTCTGAAGACCGTGGTTTGATTCCCGGCGTAGTTCACACGCTTTGCCTCTGTCAATGCTTGGTATCAAATTTTCGATATCTTGTACAAGTTCATCTACTGCATCATTCCTCGTTGCCCTACTCTTCCTCAAATTGCTCAAAATTAACTTCCCTGACTTTTTGGTTTTGATCTTTTGAATGTATTTCCCATTCTAGCGATCATCAAGTGAACATTTACAAACTTGAAGTGTATACCGTATTTGTAAGTCTTTTTTAAAGCCGTCTGTGATGAGAAACTGAGTTGCTCGTGCTGTAACAGTTCTGTCAATCATCTCTCAAAGGCGTTATCGTTGGTAGCCAAGCTGCATTTTTTAATTTCATTGCTTTCAGGTCTGCACGTTTATGTTATAGTATTGTGCGTATTATTGTTTTCGAAACCAGGATTTCTGCACCCACGTCGTCAGTGGTTACTGCTGAACTGCTCTTTCGCACAGAACAACGACTGGGCATTGAGCAAAGATAGGGCGTGGCTGACAGAGACTTGTTTAAATTTGGTGAATCTCACATACCATATCGGACATTATGATATCTTGCCATTTAACCAAGTTACAGGCAGGTATTACAGCAGGTATTACAGGCAGGTATTACAGGCAGGTATTACAGCAGGTATTACAGGCAGGTATTACAGGTAGGTATTACAGGCAGGTATTACAGGCAGGTATTACAGGCGGGTATTACAGGCATGTATTACAACAGGTATTACAGCAGGTATTACAGCAGGTATTACAGCAGGTATTACAGGCAGGTATTACAGGTAGGTATTACAGGCAGGTATTACAGCATGTATTACAGGCAGGTATTGCAGGCAGGTATTACAGGCAGGTATTACAGCAGGTATTACAGCAGGTATTACAGGCAGGTATTACAGCACAGCATTCTGAAATGGTATTCTGAAGTCCGCTGTGGAATGGCTGACTTCATATGGCACTTAGCGCATACGAAAACAACATTATTATCAAAACATGCTTGGGGTAACATTATTCAGTATGAATTCAGTGTGAGATTTATTTGTATTTCCTGTCACGTGTTGTTGCTACACCAGTACTGTTATAGTTCACGTTGCTTGGTGCTAACCAGTAGCGCACGTGTAGGGTTTATTGACTCTGCATTGTTCTACATTAACAGAAAACTGACAGCATCTTGTGATAATGACTCGGTTCTCTCATTGTACAGTCACGTTTGGTTTATATAGTCTGTATTAATAGTCTGTGAATTTTATCGAGTTTTCAATCAAATAAACTGCATATGGTATCCGTCATGTGTGTCGACGTTATTTTTGCAAAGCTTTCATTGAATCTCTGAATTATTAAGGAATTGCATTATACTCTGGCAAAAATTCAAAAAGGCATCTAGATCACCAGTGAAGTGTTAGTTTAACTTTGCCGATTGAATGCCGGTGAAAAGGAATCTCAATAAAAAGGTGGGGGGTGGCAAAAGATGAATGAATAACTTAATAAATTCGACCATTGCAAATTTCCTTCCCTGCCAACATTCCTGGTAAATGTCCTCTATAATATTGAATGTTTCAATCTCAGTAAAAAGGGACGGGATTCGGGTTCAAACGCCCTCCCAAATATTTTTACTTCAAATTGGCGATGTTTTGTGAAGAAATTTGTTTAAAAAAATGAAAAAAGGTCGTTAACAAACAATTGTAAGTCAAAAGCCACAAAATGAAAATTTTCAAAATAGGACGTCAAAACTTGTTGACTTCCTACCCCCATCTGAAATTCTAGCTAGTCCCTGGTTATGAAAGTTTCAAAGATCGTTCACATCGTTCACATTTTTCAACTACCTCTCGATTTATTCAAATCAGTCTTATTGTTTAGTACGCATATTTTGTTTTGTAGTAATTTTTCTCCAGTTATATCTGCAGGGTCAGTATTGGAGTTAAAGCCGAGGTCATGTTTATCTGAGGTTATAGTTAGTTTTAAAGCTGTGGGTAGAATTATAATTAATATTCTATTCTTGCTCAAACTGAGCATTATTCTGAATAACGCCATATAAATGTATCTTGCCAGAATATCGAAGTCAATGAAAAAAAAATGTTCTCAACTTATAAAAGGCAATACTGTGACATTTGTGCTTTCATAGCCGATGTGAAATTTTGAAAATAATATCTGCAACATTTAAAAGCTATGGTCAACCAAAAAACTTCATAAAACTTAAAATATACGACATTCAAAACCAAATATATACGATATTTAAACCGAAAATATTCAATAGCTTTCAATAACCTCATGCCATAATCCTAATTATCGCATTTATTTAAAAACCGATTAATAAAAACAAATTTAAAAAAACATCGGTGTGCCTAATCATTATTCAACAACGCATTTAATGTTGCTGAGTCCTGACACAGCAATCAGACAGTCAGACAGTCTGACAGTCAGACAGTCTGACAGTCAGACAGTATGACAGTCAGACAGTCTGACAGTCAGACAGTCTGACAGTCAGACAG
>JAQFYQ010001999.1:0-12355 GCA_034694885.1 Buchholzia appendiculata
GGGTATCCCTCACATGATGAGATTGTGTCCAAACGAAACTCTAGGTCGAGAGTTCGAGTTCCACCAGATTCTTATATGGATCAGGCTGGGGGCTCTATTGCTATTCCCGAATCGTTGCGTAGACGATCGCGGATAGCTGGTGGCAGCGACGTTACCTCAAATGTTGATGATAGATCTGTAGACAGATCGTGGAGTGCTTTGGGTACTCACGACGGCAGGGACCGTATCGTGATCCCGCTCGACAGACCCAAGTCTGTTAGAGAAGAAAACACGAGATTGACTGAATATAGTCTTGATGCTGTGTGCAAACCGGTGATGCACCGGCGCGACACGGTGCGTCAAACTAGGAATCTAGTACCCATTTCACCTGAAAGGTGGGATAATTCAGGTGGAGGAGAGAGTTACCGGACCACGGACGTACATTTTAACTGCATTAAATTTCACTGCGCCAAACATGCTGCACCAAAGTTGGTCTCAAATTCAGTTGAAGACAATAATAATAATTATAGAAGAGGTTAGCTGTATTTATTTCATTTGTGATTATTTTGCCCAAAACGAAGATCAATAGTCGAGGTTAATTGTCGCAGAGATCAATCGTACTGAGAACATCAATCAAACGTCTGCATGCCAATCGTTTTGAAGTCGAACGTCCGGAGACCAATGTCCAGATATCAGTTTTGTGTAATTTGTCGTTGAGGAGTATAGATCTGCTATGTATTTTATTATGGTATTAGGCAGAAACTGAGCAATTCTCTAAGGATAGAGAGCAATTCTCTGAGGATAATTGCTCATAAGGATGAGCAATTATCCTTAGAGAAGTATTGAATGAAAGAGTTAATTGATTATGAGTTGTTGATGCTTGAGATTTGATTATTCAACAAATTTGTGTGGATTATCAGGACCAGCTGACCTAATATTGACAACCTGCGCTTGCTGTGCAGCGAGACACCTTTTTTAATCAGAGCACTATTTCAAAAGTTTAGTAACTTTTAATGTGTGTTTGAAAATCTTATACCATGTACTTAAGAGTAGCTGCTTTATTAATGATTTTAATCACAGATCATGGTTGTTAGAGTAGATGGATCTTTGATTCAAAGGCAAATTTATGTGCTACCTACATGTATCATGAGATAAATGGAAGGGATTCTCGCAGTCGCTATTACGTTTTGCTCTTTTTAGGCTACTCGTTCAAAACGACTTCGGTTTTTATTTAGACGGATGAATGTGAAATGTATCGACTAAAAACACTGCCTATTTTCGACATTTGTGCCTTATATTTGGGAGCCTTTTGTAGTCCTATTTGCCTGCCATCTGGTCATTGTATTTATTTCAGCTATGACTTAATGATATAGATCTATTATATTGGATGTTTGTTATCATGAAATCTGTTGTGTGTTGATCTGTTATATCTGATGCAGTATAATGTGTATTGGTATTGTTATTGGGTTGCCCTACACAATTCTTGTTCGTTAATTGGTGTTGTTGATTGATGTTGTCATGGTGGTAATGTAATCCTTCAAGTGTGTAACGTGTATGTACTAGTGATGTTGTACTATTCCTAACTTAATTTTTGTGTATACATGTAACCCAGTCTGGTTTCTATCTTGTTCTTTTCTGTCTGTCTGTCTGTCTGTCTCAGTCAGTCTGCCTCTCTGTCTGACTGGCTCTCACGCTGTCTGCATCTGTCTGTTTTTGTGTGTGCACATGTCCCTCTCTTTTTTTCTCTGGCTTTCTCACCTGTCTTGGTTAATTTAGGTCTGAGCTTTGAGATACCGAATTTAATAAGGAACCAATGGAAATTAATTATATAAGCACAAAGTATGTCAACGCCTAAATTGACTTTTTATCGATTTATTGTGCATACTGGTAAGTGACCTGTCATCTATGTACATGATAGACATTTATACATAAATTTAGTTCAAATTTGTGTATATAGCAACTGTTAACGTGAAAGGTTTTAGCCTGCTGCATATCTCACGTGTGATTTTTATTCTTGCCCAAATGCAGGGCCATATTTAACGTAAATAAATCTAAGGAGACGCCGGTGCTTTGTGAGACACTACTTTCAGGAGCTAGGGGGTGACTTATGATATTTAGCATTATTAGTTTTGAATTAAATTGGGAGGGGGCTAAGGTTTGTCGGTGGGCCGTGTCCCATTTTGCCCCTCTTTGTTACGCCCTGCTCAGAAGACCTGTACGCCAGTGTGATGCTTCCTCGGGTCTGTGTACTACGTTTCATGTAGGCCTACCTTTTAAGGATCAAGACAAAAAACATTTTCTTTCAAAGTTAGAGTAAAACCATTATATCGGTGCTTTAAATACTGATCATTGCAAATCTTTGATACTATGCCTTCCTGCAGATCCTTTTCTTTCAATTTTTTCATCCATCTTTATCATCTGCTTTTCTTTTCATCGTTACATGATTGTTTCCTTTTCAGACGCCAATTCTTGGCTTGATATAAGATAATATGACCTATTATCTTCAGTTATGGTAATTTATGGCTGTAATTTATGGCTCGCAATTATCTATCTCTAACAGTGATTTATTAGCCTGGGATGTAGCAGCATAAGATGGCTTCGTAGGATCTGTCAGTGAGCAATTGATCAAACTCGTTCTGTTTTTACCTTCAAGCAAGCACTTTGTCTATTCGTCCTTGAGAAAAATGCGCTCCAATTTTTCTTCTTTGTGTTCGCCCCTGCGTTGGATGACGACGTCGATGGCTGAATGAAAATGTTGAGTGTGTTTTATCTTTCATCTAGGCATGCTGGCTGGCTGGCAGTGGCTGCTGATTTACTGGGCTTTCATTGAATGCTGCAGCTGCACTCGGCGACCTACTTTTTTTTACTTGTAGAGCTGCTGCAGTGTAGCGCTAGCCAGCGAGAGTAAACAGTGTCAAAACGCTTATGATGATGATATTTCAGTCACTGGCTAAGTCTCTACCGCCAGCTGCGCTGTAACAAATCTGTGTCAAGCTGTGTTTACTCACTCTCACACATACATAGAGTATCTGTGTTTCACTGACCTAGTTTAATTGTAAACTGGTTCACGTGGCATTTGTAACGGCGACTTTCATCCATCAGTGAAATTGTGTCGGCCTTTGTTGTCATGAGCGTTTTACTGAGCATTGAACTTTGAATGGCTTCAAACAATACATTTGAAACAAGAAAAATAACATCATGTAATTGAAAATCTCAAGTTCGTTATATCGAGATCTGTTGAATCATTTATATCGTGAACTTGTGTAGGAATATATCAACCAGGTCCTAGACATTTTATATATCTGAAATTCGTCATTACTGTTTGCTCTTTCATATTATTTTTCTTACTTTCGACTGCAGAAGTATAGATAGCTTAGTTGTATGTTTTAAATGTTAAGATATTTTGAGGTAACTTTGTTATTATTTTCTTTAAGATTGAGCGATGAATTCCTATGTGGGGTGGGGGGGGGGCAAGATATGTTTATTCTATCAAAAAGTATAATCGGGCAGTTGCCCTGCTCTGTGGTGCGGTACTAGAAAGAGATGGTTGTACACTGTACACTTCTAGAAAATAGGTCGCTTCACTTTATGGGCCAAATTGAAATCACCGAAGGTGGTTATATTCCAAAAATAAGCTTCGGTAGGTGGTTATATAGGGTGGTTATATATCATATAACGGTGTAATGGTAGGAGTTCATCCCTGCTTCCTGTGCCACTGAGTTCAACAATGAGTTCTGTGATTTCTAGAAATACATTGCAACTGCCTCAGGTTTTTGAAGAGATTTCTGGGCATTGCTCTTGAGGGAGTAAGGAAAGAAGTTCTAACAGCCCTTGAGGGGGTAGGGGGAACAAGTTCTAACAGCTCATGAAGGGGGTGGGGGGGGGGTTAGGGAAGAAGTTCTAACATCCTTTGAGGGAGTGGGAGAATCAGTTCTAACAACCCTTGAGGGGGTAGGGGAATAAATTCTAACAACTCTTGAGAACACTTCCATGTGCTGCTGACGCTTTGATCTCATGCTTACTCAGTCCTAGGTCTTTCCTTTATTCTCTTTGCTTGATGTTTCCTGTTCATGCATTAACAGTGCATTCTGAGAATAATGTTATTTAGCAGTTGTTATTTCTTGTTATTTTTATATTATTCCTGCTGTTGCTTGTAATTTCCCCTATTAGTTTCTTTTTTATTAATTAATTAGTTCATTACTGATTGGTCGATCATGGTAGACAGCATGGTGACCGGCAGAAGCATAATGTTATTCTACCAAGAAACACAACGTGTAAGAAGGTTTGGTGAATATAAAATAATTGTTGAATGCAAAAAGTTTGAATGATAATAAAATAATGTAATACAATGATTGGAAATTATGTTTGGATGTTTTTAGCTTGTTAATAAAGTAGATATATGGAGAAACATAATAATCTCACACATGATGTTGTTAGATCTCTGCCTTTCGGCACGCCTTTGGCTTAAAAATGATAGCGCTCTATCCATATAGCTATTTCTAGAAAATCATTTTGAGGAGGGTCGTCCAAGCGTGTCTGTAATTAATGCAGAGTTCAACTGAGGGTATAACAGCGTTTGAGGGAGACTGTCAAAACTGTGTGACATAAATTGTAGATTGTTTTCTTACAGTTCTGTAAGAAAACAATCTACAATTTATGTCACACAGTTTTTTCAGTGTTTTTTTTTTTAGTTTTTTCCTTCTAAGGAAAAAACTAGAGAAATTGCACTTCTGTAAAAAAAACTAGAGAAACTGCTTCTTTACATCATACTATCCTAGTTCTTAGCTCCTCTACATACCATGTATTATTGAGTTCCTAGTTCTTAGCTCCTCTACATACCATGTATTATTGAACGAGCAGAACTTCCAGAGGTTGTAAAGTAGGGAAGCCAAGGAGCTGCCGCAAGGAAGAGAAGTGATGGAGAAATTGCAGATGAAAGGAAGGATGATGTTAAGTGTGAAAAATGTGCAATCTATTGAATAAACATTGCAGCTCTGCTGTTGTGTGCTGTGCTCATGGCTTCTGCTGCTGCTGTTGCTTCTGCTGCTGCTGTATGCTGCTGCTGTTGCTGCTGCTGTATGCTGCTGCTTCTGCTGCTGCTGGTGCTGCTGGTGCTGCTGTATGCTGCTGTATGCTGCTGCTGCTGTATGCTGCTGCTGGTGCTGCTGCTGCTGCTGGTGCTGCTGCTGCTGTTGCTGCAGTCAAGGGCCATGACGTCAATCATAATTGATTGATTGGCACTGTATGCTAACGTCCATGCATGCCGGCATACCTACAAGAAATATATGAGCTTGGAAAACACAAAGTGCAAGGAATTTGTAGATTTTGGTGGCGTCTGATTTATGGTCAGGTGTGAGTGAAGCTTATTCCTGTTGTTCACAATTTAGAATATAAAAAAGAACTACGTTTCTCAGCTTTGATACCTATTGATTAAGGTACACCCTATCAATTCTGTTTATTGAGCCAAATAGTTTGTGGTCGGATTCCCTTCCTGACGTCTCATGTTTCGATTGCTCATCTGGTTTTACATGTATGAGAAATGGTTCAGATCGTTTCCTCACGGTGTTTTTTTATACTTGACAAGACCAAAAACGAAATTAATTGTTGTAATTTATTGTCCGACCAATATTTCCTTACTTTAACATTGCAAACTATTTAATCAATGTTCACAAGATAATAACAGTTGTTCACTCCAAGCCATCACTTAATTTCGTTGTCCTAGAATTTTATTGTATTTTTTTGTTGCCATTGTTTTCAATCTTTGTTGCGCCATTGAGGTGGCGGGAGGGAGGCGGCCGGTATGTTTCAGATCTTGGCGGATGGTCCAGAGTCGAGTGTTATATCACGTCATCAAACTTTTAGCATCAGATGTATTCCACAAAACTAGAAACTATATCAGTTTTATGTTTGAAGGGTAATTCTATATAACCAAAAGTGGTCCGTGAAAATTTTGCTGGTCAAAAACTTTTAATTATATATTCTAAAGATTGTTTCACATAGTTGGGCACCCAAGGACAGTTTTCTTTTGTCAAGTCGGAACAGTCGATGGTAAAATAATTTGGAGGGGGGTCCGGTATTATGTGTCACCGCATGGCAGATAAATGAACAAAAAGCGTCGTACTAACGGCCGTCCTCGTCATTTAAGCGTTACAAAATACCGTACAAGTGCCTGTTGCCGACACTTGCTGTCCGCAATTGATGGAGTATTGAGTCGGCATTGACAGGAATTTCTATTGCCGAATACTTTCTCTGTTGGAGCTGTCAGAGGAAGACAAAGAGCCGGAGAGTAATGATTCTGTGTTACAATGCTGTGAGAGAAGCATTGCCATTCATTCAGTCATCCACTCTGTCATGTACAGCCACTGCCGCAAACTCTGTCGTGATATTGTTATTAGATTGACTGTAATTTTGTTCTAAGTAGGCCTAGCAGTTTTGTTTTATCCTGAGGAAAAAATAATGCACATTTGGTTGTAACGGTCAACTAGTATTTTATTATGTACTGATTTGGTGGGTGATCTAAAACTTGGCCAAAAGTTCTTTACTGTATGGATTGTTTAGAATTAATGTAAAGTTTTTCGTTCTCTACATTTCGCTTATTTTACAGCAATTTGAACGATTTTCTAAGAAAGGAAGCTTTACAAATAAAAAAATTGATCGAAACACAACTAAAGACGGAAATAAAATAAAATGATAGAATAAACCTAGAATAAAAACGGAAATTGGAGAAATACTAAATGACTGAAATAGAATAGAAACTAAAAAATCTGTTTCAAGAATAGAATATATAGAAACCGAGGATTTAGCATAACGTAGAGCACTGCTGCTGCTGCATTGCTACAATGGCCTTGGGTTCTTCCGTGTAGCTTATTTCCTGAAGCTTGCGGTAGAACGATGAAGTCATGAAGCATAATCATCATTTGTCTCAGTAAGAAAATGTGGATGAGAGCTAGATGGAAAATTGTGTAGTTTGATTTTTTGACCGACGTTTCAAATAGATTCAGTTTGTTGCGCGGTTTGTGATAGATAAATCACATGTGAATCTGTTGCACTGTCTGTGATCTGGATAAAGTCACATGTGCAACTGCTGCACAGTTTGTGATCTAGATAAAATCAGATGTGAATCTGCTGAACAGTCTGTGATCTAGATAAAGTCACATGTGAATCTGCTGCACAGTCTGTGATCTAGATAAAGTCACATGTGCAACTGCTGCACAGTTTGTGATGGATAAAGTCACATGTGCAATGGTCGCAGCAACTTTAATATTATGCTATACTTTAATATTATGCTATGATTTCTGTTCAGTGGAGAAAGATTGTTTTTGTTGTTTTCTGTTCGTTTTGCAGCAGAACTGAATAATTATGATGCGCAGTCTGTTGTGTGGTCGACGTCAGTGGCTGGTGGCAAGTAGGCGTGCGTGTTATAACAATGTTAACTATCAGCCAGGCCTATACTACAGCTTACTAAGCATCTAGGTTGATTGATTTCTGTTCTGTTCTCATTTCTTCTTTATGTGTCGATAGATTGCTCTTTCTTTCTTTCGTTCGTTCTGTCTACTTGATGTCCATTGTTCCTTCTTTTACTGCATTGCCAGTGCAGGTTTTATTTATGTGTTTATAGTCTCTAGCTTGTCTTACTCTAAGCTTCTTAGCAGAGTCTGAGAGACTGGCTGCAGTGGCTGGTCCTATTTAACGACTGCATAAGTGCATCGAAGCCAAGCTGTCTGAGTGTCCGTGTTCTCTAGAATTAGAATTTTCTTCTTGACGTTTATATGAAAGTTGGTGATCATTAATGCTGGCTGTGTTGCTAGTTTAGTTCCATTTTGTTGTGTTAATTCCTGCCGGGAGTTCTTGAAAGATTTGGTGATTGTTTCTCTTGGTCGTTTTACAATAATTCGGTGATACATATTTCTCCAGCTCTGTTTAGTTCCTTGTTCTCTGTTGATTATTTATGAATCCCCTCTCTGTTTGTTGTTGGTTATCACACTTCTCTGACTGTTCCCTTGTCGTAAAGAATGAGGTTCACAAGTTTTCACAGACTGAACTAGAGGCTACAATAAATCTTCAAATATGTAACATATCTCTACAATGCCTGCTGTGGTGGGCGCTGCATATCATAGGCTCCATTACTTACTGAGAGGTTCTAGACTCAAGGCGTACAGTGTGTGCAAGGAGCGTGTGCCTCTGTGTGTGCGTGTACTGTACGCGCGTGTGTGTGTGTGTGTGTGTGTGTGTGTGTGTGCACGCGCGTGTCTGTGCGTTTGCTTGTAATCATGCATATTTATGTAGGTAGATGCTTGTGTGCACGTGCACGCACGAATGTATGCGTGTGGTGGAGTGTATACGTGTTTCTCTACAGAATGTTTTTTGAGTCAATTTTCGTTTTTAACCATGTTAATTGAACTTAAAATTGTCGTAGTTAGTTTTTTGTTAGATTCCAAATATTATTTGAAAATGTTGATGTAAACAAATTATTATTGCATTCTAACAATTCAGTTTGTTTCGTGTCAAATTTAAACTGCTAGCTGCAAGTGTTTAATTTTTGTTACATTTTCCACCCAAGTAGTGAAGTCCTTGGCAAGTACTAAATGACTCATTCTCCTTTCTCCAACCTTAACATAGCGACTTGTACTGCAAATTCCTTCTGACTGTTTATATAAAGCATGCTTTGCCAGCTTTTGGATGTTATGTGAGGCATGTTTTGTGGTCTTTGTCATTACTTTAGTGTGTTGCAAATGCGCCCTGTTTTGTGCTTATTATTAAAAATAATTGTCATCTGTACCGCCTTGTTTTGCTATGTTAGTTTTTTTCTTCTAAAAAAAACCTCTCGGCATTTTTCTTTCATTTGTAATGTATGTGTGATTTTGTTTGAACATAGTTAAGAAAATATATAAAATAGCGTGCCTCTACATTATGTTATTTACGCTCTTCATAGCAATTCTGCTTGCTATTATTCACGGCATAAAATTGAAATTATAGAGAATTGTTTTATTGCTTTATGTTGCCACTTTTTCCCGCTCTGCGTGGCATCAGCGCCAAATTTTCTGTTTATTTGCGGTTACACAGCATTACAACGACGGTCTGTGCAAATTTACTACAGTTTTGTGCCTCTAATCTCCTGTTATTTATGCTCCGTTTGCATTCAGAGAAATCTGATGTTCAATGCTCTGTGAACAAAAGAAATAAATAATTCAAAGACTTTCAGCTTCTGATGTTCACTGTGTCCTCCCTTTGAGGATAAGTACTGCAGCGGTTTGGTTGTAGTCCTTGTTGAGTAGGGGTCCTGGACGGGACTGAGCCATGGAGAGGGCGGGAGTCGTGGAAGGGGCAGGGTCCTGGAGGGGCCGGGTCCTGGAGAGTCAGAGGTCCTGGAGGGCAGGAGTCCTCGGGGGCAGGTCCTGGGACCCTGAGGGCAGGAGTGCCGCGGGAGAAAAGGCGTTGGGGTGGTTATTTGTCAATAGAATGAGGCACTAACTAGGGATCCTGGATGGGGGGGGGGGGCAGGAGTGCCGCGGGACAAAAAAGTGTTTGGGGGTGGTTATTTGTCAATAGCATGAGGCACAAACTCGGCCGTGAGTTCAGCAGCTTACGATCTGCTGGATCAAGATAGGCGTTCCTGCTGAACTTAACCTAATTTTTTAAACAGACGTGGCACAGTCTTTCCCGCAGCTGATGTGCTAAACTTTCTGCCATTAGTGATGTTATGTTTTTCTAAGCCGATTCTGTGTGGTGAGATTGAATGCCTGATGCTATGGGTGAACTAGAATTCGGTAGGAAATTATTTGCTAAAGAGTCTGTGAGGGGTAGAACTGCATGCATGCATGTTGCGTGCGTCACGCGTGCATTCCGTGACATTCCGAGGCGCGCTACAGCAATTCTACATACAATTGCAGATAATTGTGTAATTTTTATATAAGACTAATTATAATTATAATCAATTAGAGGATTTCGTTATATGACTCATTACAGTCAGTTATAGATATTGGGTGAATGGAGGGTAATTACTAGACTTTACAGTCAAATACCGTTCGATGTATAAGACTATTTTCACTCAATTACAAAATGATTACACTGTAATTAATTATTTATTTCTGTTCATTATGTCTGTCATTTGTTTATTTCTGTTCATTATCTGATCGAGTATAGTATATTGGAGAGAAATTGCATTTCGTTCCTGCTGAATGTTTAATACTAGTTGCATACAAGCTAGCTCTACGTTTTGCCATTATGTATTACAAATCCCTAAGTACTCTCGTTCTCTTATTCTCCTCTTATTGCAAGAAGAAATCCATCTGTACTATGTAGCCCAGTAGAATGCTCGGCTATATTGCGACCTCAGCGTTCTGCGTCTGATCTTTTCGTCCTGGTCTCGATGGACAGCAATTACAGGTCTGCAGCTGCTTTTCCGCCTCCAGCTTTTCCTGTAATTTAAACTTTCATTACTTGTAGAAAATACCAGAACTATTAATAGTTGACACTAGAAAATATGGCTTTGAGAGTGTATTCACCGAGACATCCTGAGTGGGTGTAAATTGTGGGAAATTAGACATGTCTATATATGTGACACGACATTCTTGAGACACCGTTTACACGACTGTCTTGAAACTCCATTTAGCCTACTAAATTCTGATCTCTTTTGTAGCACATGTATAAGCAAGAAATTCTGTTTTAAATATAATAAATGAGAGAATGTTTAGAGGGAATATGCCCTTTCTATTAAATATTCAGGATAGTTTGTAATATATGTAGCTTTTAGAAATTTGTAAATTTATTATTTTCTTACGTACATGTACAATATTGTACAGTACATTAGTCTAAAATTTGTGTAGGTGTGTTCGTTTTTATGACATTCTTTCTGTCTTACGTTCTTCATGCAATTGTCTGACGGTCGTGAGAACCGGTCCATCTGTGACTTGTTAATTTAAGAATCCATATTTCTGTAGCTTGAAGTATCGCCAGTGCTGTGTGAGATTGTCGAGGCTGTGCTTAATGATCGAAGATGAAAGAAGGAACGCTTCCTTTCTTACCGTGTTAGTGACAATTCAACCGTCGGTGGAATTATTGGGAAGATTTTTCAGTCGTGCATAGAGATGGTTGGAGTACATGTATTATCTACGATCAAGCCGCCTAACGGGCTTGTTCTCTTCTTGCGACAGTCAGATTGACATTTGTCTAATTGAACTGCCATTGGCTAATTAGTGTCATTCATATTTTGCTTCTGGTTATTGTTTGAATTTAAATTCGTTCCAATTATCAGCTTAAGTTTTAAGCAAACTATGGTGAAAGCATTTGAGAATGAAAAGAAAATGTTTTTTGTGTGTGTGTAAGGATTTCATCAAACGTATGTTACTCACTAAATCGATTCTAAATTTGTTGTGAATCATTAAAAAATGTGAATATACTATAGATGTAAGTTTAAATATGAAAGTCAGACTCCAGGGTTAAGATTACCATAGGTCAAGAGCTGTTTACTGTATAAATATAATATAAAAGTCTGTCATTATGGGTGTTGAATTATTACAACGAATGAATGTTCATTAGATATGGGGGTGTTATAAAAATAAATTTCTCTTATGCTCTGAGACTTTACTCCTCCCTCCACGTTCCAATCACAATAATCACAATCAAGGGTGTAAACTTACTTTACATTGGACTCAGTATAAGGTTGGAAAAAATACACAAATAATTTTTTAACATTTAATTTTGAGCAGTTTTGTTGCTGTGATGTTAAGAATTTTTTTGACTATGCTGTAACTGCGATCAGCAGAAGTTGGACCCTGGTGTTTGATACAACTGTACATGTTTAGTGTTTGATACAACTGTACATGTTTAGTGTTTGATACAACTGTTTGTAGTATTTGATACAACTGTATGAATAGTGTTTGATACAATAATTGCATGCGTAGTGTTTTATACAACTGTATGTGTAGTGGTTGATACAACTGTATGAGCAGTGTTTGATACAACTCTAAGGTCTTTGTCTGTACAATGTTTTGCTGCTTTAAAAGAGAACACTTGTGTTTGTATAAAAGCGTTGGAATGAAGTACTAGCTGTGTGGGAATAGATCGCTTCGTAGTCCAGTTGTCACGTGGTCTCGATTCCCCGCCCCCTTCCCTCGTCCGTCCCCCTGGACTGATGTATCGTTTTACAACTGATAGAAATAGATTTCTTTAGACCACCTGCAGCAGCTGAGTCGCTTTCTTGACGTTGTAAACCGTGTGTGGCTGCAATATACTGTACACACAGTGTTGTGTACTGTACTGTACTATGCATTGTATTGTGTACTGTACTGTACTATGTGCTGTACTATGCATTGTATTGTGTACTGTACTGTACTATGTGCTGTACTATGCATTGTATTGTGTACTGTACTGTACT
>JAQFYQ010002000.1:0-12352 GCA_034694885.1 Buchholzia appendiculata
ACGCTACCTGCCTCCGAACGGGGACACGGCAGTCGCTACCTCGAGGCATGTTCAATCACAAAGCGCCCGGCGCTACAATATATATTTAATTTTGTAAGACATATGAAGTTTGTGCTCAATTCATATCTATATTACAGTGTCTACTGTCTATAGAGGCTTTCTGTCTCCCCGGACGTAGTTTAAATATAGATCTATTATGGTGTCCCAAAGATCTCGAGATTTTTGAAAAATGCGATCATAAGAAACTTTATGTCTGCAAAGCAGAAGCCGTGATCCATTTTGGGTGGTTGTGGAGAGGGGGCGAGTGAAATTATTGGAGGGGACAATTACCATTGTATCACCCCCAACAAAGCATAGGAGGATTGCCTAGAAGTCAACAAATTTCCACATCTCAAAGGCCGTATTTGAGAAGGGGGTCAAGGGTTCAATCACCCCGCCCCCCCCCGACACACACACACACACGCACACACACACACACAAACGCACCGAAATGAAAATTCTGAAAATGATTTAAAAACGAGAATGAAAATGAGTTCAAAGACTGACAAAGAAAGAAAGGAAAAAATTTCAAAGAAAGGAAAGAAAGAAGTAACAACAAGACGGCGATGTAAACAATACTGTTTTTAAAATAAAATAAAAATAATGAAAAATACTCTGGATGGACCCTCGACAGCCTGGAGTATTCCTTAATTGTGATCTTTTGATTATTTTGTTGCAGATCTGATTCAGAATAGTATTGATAATTTCTGATGATAATTGTTTTTAAATTGTTGTAAAATACTTATAATGTTTGGATTAATGAGCTTTGTTGTGTAATTATAAAATAAAATAAAACGAAACTGTGTTGAATAATCAGATCGATAACATGGCCCATGACCAGATAATTGTTTGATATTAGTACGTGAATGTCAATTATTGCACGGTGATTTTTTTGATGTTAGGCTGTTCTGCTCAACCTTCCTGCAAGAAGTCGTCCATTATCGTATGTGAAGAATTGTTTGGTGATTTTGTGCGCTTATAGTGTTGGGAAGAAACCTGAAAATACTGCCACTGCACAGTGCACAGCCCATTACAACATGTCGTAAGAGACGAATAGAGTTTAGTGATCTGATCAGAGCTGTAGCTGAGTTGTAGACTACAACCTTCTGATCTTTGCTTCTTTCACAGTGGTGGGTTAGCTTGTGCTTGTTACCACTACCAAACCAGATCAGTACAACTTCCTCTGAGAAGGGAAATCACCAATTTCTGGCGGTGCCTATATTTACCGAAATAATCCAAAATAACTATAAATAATCCGAAATAACTATAAATAATCGGAGATTATACGAAATATACCGAAATAATTTGAAATAAATCAAAAATAACTCAAATTAATTGGAAGTAATCTGAAAGATTATGTCGACCCGAAATGATCCGAAATAATCCGAAATAATTATTTCGGGTTATTTCGGATTATTTCGGTTTTTAGTTCGCTCAGATTATTTCGAATTATTTCGGATCAATTTTGGTTATTTTTGATTTTTTCGGATTATTTCTGATTATGTTGATCTATTTCTGATTTTTTCTAGTTATTTTGAATTATTATTTGTGATTTCAAATTATTTTAATTTTTTTTAAGATTATTTCGGATTATTTCGGGATATTTCGGTTATTATAGGCACCCATTTCTGGTACGGGTTGGCATCACCATGCCAACAGTCCATGCAGCCATAAAAATCCAGCTAATGATCTCTCAGGAACATTATTTAAGTCAATACCTGTGCTCGACATATTGAGCAGAGCGAATAGTGGACTAGAAACGATGATAACTATGATGATGATTGTAACTTGAGAGAAAATAGATGTACTTGTTGTTATGACACCATTACACTTTAGATCTGATGTTCGCTTGAAGGATTTTTTCAGTGGGATTTTCTCTTCTAATTTGACAGGGCTACATATTTTATGGTGTTAAGTTCTCTGAAGAGATATAGAATTTTTGTATTTAATTCTATTAACACTTAATAGATTTAAATTCCCACTGAAAAAATCCTTCAAGCGAGAAATACAACACTTGTATTTTATGTACAATATGGAGATGGTGACTAATGCCAATAGTGGCGAATGCCTACTGCTATGACAACGTTATGTTGAGTTGAATGATTAGCTTTGCATATTAGCTTAGGGTTTAGTTTTGGTTTAGATAAGTGTTAGAGCTTGTTTAAGGTTGATTGCCTGCAAGAAATTTTAATCTATTATGTTTGTGCTACTGGGAATAAAAGTTCATCGATTTCTAACCACATTTTATATCAGCATATTTCTTATCTTTGCTAGATTTTGCTTCTTTCTGAAAAAAATTGTTTGTAGATTGAATGAAAATGATAACTTCTTTGAGTGTTTCGATGTAATTTTTGAGGAACGACCAATATTTGACGGTAAGAACAATCCGGTAACAGGAAATGTGATTGCAACTTGACTAGTATGGAAAAGTATCTTAGGAGATCGATTGGAACAAATTGGTCCCCTACCTAATGTTTTTTTTTATGTAGTATACAATACATAAAGTGCATTATTAGGAACGATCGAAATGTAATGATAAAGTATTTTATGCTTTTTGTTTTGTATCATAAAGATCTTTGCAGCCATGAGTGGAGAGTCAAACACAGCTGTCGCTGCATGTGGCAAGTCTGGCACGTTATATTATAAGAAGAGTACTGATTTCTCAATTGCGTGAACATTTCTGAAACTTACTGCTTAATCGTCTGAGAGCATTGCAAACTGTTACTGACTATCTGTTGAATGTTGAGCTTACCGCAGATAGATGCTGACTTTATGCAACCGGCAATAGCATTGATTGTTTCTGGTCTCTGATCACTATAGTTGACTATGGATTCGGGAGCCGATAACTATTGGAGACTGTTTAAACCTCGGGATTGGAGCGAAGAATTCCGTAGCTGTGATTTGAGGTCATGCCATGATCTGAGAACGAAAGATCTGCATGGATCTCATAACAATGACGACCAGTCTCAGCAGTGTGGTCTGTTTGAGGGAGAGGAAATTCTGGAATCACTTATCCAGTCAGTAGACAACCATGAGCAACATGTGCCTAAACATGGCGAGTACGTTACTGACTTTAATGTCAAGTGTGAGCAGGATGCCTGTACAGAGGAACTCGAAGATAATGTAAGTTACTCAATGCACTCTCAAGCCTCGAAGCCATATAAGGGATTATGTGAACCTGTTGAATTAAGTTCTTTAGACTGTATGCAAAGTTGTGCAGGTATCGGTGCAGTACATTTGGAGGGAGGTAACCTTGTATCTCAACATTCTTCCGAGTTATCTGTAAACCAATCAATTATGATTGCAAAGCACAAATCAAATCTGAACTTGGCAATATCTGAGAAATATGGTAATACAATTACTTCAAACCGTTATGAAAGAGATTCCTGTTTTGATGCTGCACTGGCAAGAAAACTTTTTGCAGACAGGTTTTCTTCGTTGTTTTCATGCTCGACCAGTAATGCTATAAAGTTGGCAGAACTTAAGGATGCGAAGCTGATTTGTAAGACGACTCCAGACATCCCAACTCTGGCTCATAGAGAGCTTACTAAGAGAGTAGCGGTCAAGACAAAAGATCCGAAGCTTGCATGCCAGGCTAGAGTTTTGTTGTCTCGTATTCGTGTCAATGGGTTGAAAGTTCGTAATGAAGTGAACAAAGACTTCGAAGATATTGTACTTGTTGATCAGTCTTCACTTAGAAAAGTGGACTTGCCCTATACTGAATATTCAAATGGTGTCTTGAAATCTTGCAGAACACTTGAACATGAGCATGGGAGACAGCGTGAGGCGGTTGATGCTGTTGAGACTGGCGTGGATGGAGGTAACTGCAGCATTAAAGCAGAAAGAGAAGAATGTTATGTTGAAAATACTCTGTTGAATAATCAGATCGATAACATGGTCCATGTTGCTTTGAATGATGCTTTGAACAGTTCGCATTTGATAGACAGATCAAGCTCCTCCCAAGATTTTACCAGGGCTATCTGTGATCGAGATGTGATTGACAGAGTAGACTCAGACCTTGCTGGTCACAAGTGCACAATGTCAAACAGTTTGTTGTCTGTTGACGCATTAAATAAACAGACTATACATGTCGGTCTGCATCAAGACTTTGACCTCTGCAAGACTTTGATAAGATTTGATAGTCCAGGTGAACCGGCTTCAGAAGTTACTCATGAATTGTCACATCAGACTGATAGTGTTGAAGAAGTCAGGACTTGGCTTAGTGAAGCAACTGTTCAGTCTTCGTGTCCTTACACTTTACGAGATCGAAGTCGTCTAAAAGTCACTGACCGTTCCTCATGCCAGGCTGACACTGGCAGTGATGATGATGATGTAGAAGAAGAATGTACCGATTCTGACGTTGATTCTGATTTTTCTGTGAACACAATTGTTGCTTCGAGAGAGAGTTACAACAGGTCACATGTTAAATTGCTGACAAGGAAACGAAAATGCAGAGATAGATGTGTTGTGAGAGATGCTGTAAGCTGCGTCGACATATTTCGTCCTATGAACTCTCAGAGTTATTGTGATGGGCTAATAGCTAAATCAAATGCTTATACAACCAGTAACAATTTATTGTATGGTCTAAGTACTGTTCGTGCAGGACATAGTGGGATCCTTGCGTTTGAAAAGCATATCATTCCATTCAAAGGGTTCAATTCAGTGCCAGCAAATGTGATGCATGGTAGCACTGAGAAACGGTGTACTGAAACAGATGCAAGGGGCAGCTGTGAGTCAAACCTCATTGCACATGTTAAACCAGACGCAGCCGAACCACTGATTTTCTATTCTGACTCTACGATGGCTGGTCGTACAGTGCTTCCATCTCGTAACGTTGGTAGTAGAAACTCAGAACTCCATGTCAGCACTGAAAACAATGCTGGTAGCATATGTTGTGTCCCGTTAGAGGCATTAATGAAAGATGTCTCAACTCATAAAGCCAACTTCTCAACACAGGCATTCACCTCGCATGTCATTAATAACAGTGGAAATACATCACATGTGATTCGTACACTTGACTCCACCCTTAATGCTCATAACACATTTGGCTCCATCCAAGCTGCTCATAACATTCTCGCCCCCTCCCTCGCTGCTCAGAACATTCTCGCCCCCTCCGTCACTGCTGCTCAGAACACTCTAGCCCCCTCCGTCACTGCTGCTCAGAACATTCTCGCCCCCTCCCTCACTGCTGCTCAGAACATTCTCGCCCCCTCTCTCACTGCTGCTCAGAATAGTGTCGACTCATCTCTCATTGCTCAGAACACGCTTGGTTTCTGCCTCACTTCTCAGAACGTTCTTAGCTCAGCACAGATTGCTCAGAATGCTTTTGATTTCTTCCGCAGCGCTCCAAACACTCTCGGCTCCACCCATAGTTCTCGGAATGCCTTTGACTCCTCCCACGGTGGTCATAACGTATTTGGCTCCTTCCATAGTGCTCAGAACGCTCTTGGCTTCACCCATATTGATCAGAGAGCCTTTGGCTTTTCCCATGGTGAACAGAATGCTTTGGGTGAGGTATCTAGAAGAATGCATGGAAGTGGTGAGGTATCTGGAAGGATGCATGGAAGTGGTGAGGTATCTGGAAGGATGCATGGAAGTGGTGAGGTATCTGGAAGGACGCATGAAAGTGGTGAGGTATCTGGAATGATCCATGGAAGTGGTGAGGTATCTGGAATGATCCATGGAAGTGATGAGGTATCTAGAAGGATGCATGGAAGTGATGGGGCTAACACGTGTCGACAGAAGTCCTCTGTAGACATCGCAACCACTGGTAGGACGACAAGTCCCAGCACTGATGCCATGGTAGGGAATGTGTGTTCTGAAGGTTGCAGTGAAGCCTTGTTGTCTGGTTGTGCTGTGGATGAGAGAGAAGATAAAGCAGACAAGTGTGAGGAGCATACAGTTGTGTCGGCCGGTGTCAGTAAAGATGCCAATGAATATGAGAGTCGCACAATTCTTCATAAGTTGCTTCAGTTTCGTGACCCTACAATTGCTGCTTTTAGAAGAAATGCAGCTGGTAGTGAAACAGCTGCGCAGCAAGCAGCTGTACAATGCTGTCTGCAAAGTGGAGACCTAGAGAAAACAGGAAGGCTTCGTGAAACTGTTATCCAGTCGCGTGAAAGCGAGTCGAGTGAAGACGATGATGAAGATAGAGAAACAGGTAGTGAATATGGATTCACTAAACGATTGCAGTCGACAAAGTCATGCACGACTCGAGTTCTACATGCTGAACGCAGAAGTGATGCCACCTGGGCGTCCTGTTCAACATGCTGCAGGAAATATCCAAGCGACGCACTTCTTGAATCGCATGAGGTGTCATTGGGATGTGGAAGATTGCGTGATGCAAGCAAACAGGACGCTGTGAAAGACACTTTGCCGCACGCGTGCACCAAGTGCAGTATCAGCTTCAGAAGTCATATACAATTGCGTGACCACGACTTCAACTCGCATCAGACTGTCGAACTAAACTGTCGGATTTGCAAGAGACTGTTTCTGAGCACACAACTGTTGAATTTGCATATGAGAACGAAGCATAAGATTTTCGTTGGCCGCCATGCGAAGAACAGAGTGGCAGTAGCCACAACTGTAGGGTTCAGTGAAGATGCAGAGTTTAATACTGACAGTCATCTCACGGTAGCCAGTGCTGAATCACAAGTAGCTACTGTTAGTGGTAGTAATGCAATCTCTGACCTTGCCGCTGCTTCTTGTCGCTGCACAATGTGCGGCACATCACTCTTTTCACGGAAGATGATTTGTGCACACATGCGCTGGACCTGGGACATGACGCCAAACATGCACTGTTCTGTCTGCAGTCAGACATTCTTGACTAGATGCCTTCTCCAGGCTCACATGAAACATGAACACAATTACTCGGTGATTCAATGCATTGATGCTGTAAGGTGCATTCAGATGGAGCCTGGCAGTTCAAGAGAGAATCATTTGTCTATATCAGTTGATGATCAGCCAGCTGGTAAAGGTAGTAACAGGCATTGCTGCAATACATGTGGACGAAAGTTTACGCGGTATGGTGCGATGAAAATGCACCAGCTTACGTTACGTTGTGGTGAAAGTCGTGCATCGAGGGAAGTTGACAAAGTAGAAAATGTAAAGCGTGAGAAGCAACCTTGGAGATGTGATCAGTGTCCGTTGAGGTATAGTTCGCAGGTGGGTTTGTGGAAGCATCGGA
The DNA here is from genome assembly GCA_034694885.1 of Buchholzia appendiculata. Taxonomy (NCBI): domain Eukaryota; kingdom Metazoa; phylum Annelida; class Clitellata; order Enchytraeida; family Enchytraeidae; genus Buchholzia; species Buchholzia appendiculata. The sequence goes on from JAQFYQ010002000.1 coordinate 7,226, forward strand.
AGACAAGTGGACACAGGCGTCTGGGTCCTGGAGCTGATCGCAGCTGTGAGACTCGACCTATCTATATGTGCGACATGTGTCCGCGCAGCTTCTACACAGACAGCAGTCTCAAGGAGCACAAGAACAAGTGTCACAGTACTGTGGACACAAAGTGCCCTCTCTGTGAGGAGATGTTCTATTTACCCTATCGTCTTCCACGTCACCTCATTCAATTCCACGGCATTCCTAAGGAAAAGTTCACATGCAGCTTTTGTAAACATAGATTGGCGATAGAGTCAGCCTTTCCCCTGAGAGATGATTCTAATGAAGTTGGTGAAAGAAAGCCAGTCGTTTGTACGAGATGTGAGAACGATATTGTTCGACATCCTGAGAGAGTGATCAGGGACGAGTGGGGTAACCAGAGATACCAGTGTGTCGAGTGTCCAGAGAATTACTCCAAGAGACATGCTCTGAAGAGACACTGGATCATCAGCCACACGCAGAAGTTCAAGACTTTTCCCTGCAAGCTGTGTCCGGAGGTTTACAAACATTGGTCGAGTTTGAAACGTCACTGTCTCCTTGTTCATGGAGGGACTCCAGATACCCTCACGCAAGCCATTGCACAGACAAATGGAGATAACAACAAACTGGACTCGAAGAGTTCAGAGCTAAACAGAACTCTGGTGAATCAAGAGCCTTTGAAGCAACATGCCACTCACAGATCTGCTCAGCATTTACAGAAATCTTCCATGATTGTGAAAAAAGTGAAAAATAAGAAAAGTAAACTCAATGAAACAGTAAAGCATAAGGAAAAATTAGTAGCAAGGATTAAACGTGTAGGATATCTTTTTGTGATGACGAGAAACTTCAGCGGCAATGGTGAGACTTCACAAAGTATATTAGACAAGGTAAACATTAACTGTGAAGATAATAATGATTCTGATTCTGATGCAACGATCATAAATGATTCCTGTATGGATACAATGGAAGAGTTGAATTCAGATGTTGAAAGTTCTTATGTTGGCTCTGATACAACCTTGATGGAGAAAAGTGACAATGACTTGCTTGGTACTAATGAAACAAACATTTCGGGAGAGAATGGGATTTCTGTAAGCAAAACAGACATTTGTCCATCAGATCTCAACGTTGCCGGTCAACAAGAGTTGCATTCTCAGTCGAACACTTCTCTTCCGATTCAAAACGATCACGAAACCATTGGTTTGCTGGTTGCTTCAAGGAATGTAGATAAAGGTACAGTTAACACAGTGCAGTTCACTTGTGAGATATGTGGTGAGACTTTCTTCACTCAGTTTGATCTTGCTCTTCACATACATGGTCACAACAGACTCAAGACCATTCATACTGTCACTGAGTTCTCTGAACGTTCATTCGCCTGTACTAAGTGCTGTACATCCTTTGTCTCAAAGTACAAATTAGAGCAACACAACGCGATTGTGCATCGTCCGATGAACCTGGTGTATGTTAGAGATCAACAAGTTGCGCTTGAAGCAGCCGATGAAGTTACCGCAACTGGCTCTCTGAAAACTCCGTGTGAAATATGTGGAAAATTAATTACTGAGAAATATATGACGAAACATCATGAAATCATGCATTTTAACCCGGATATGTTTACGTGTGATGTGTGTGGACTGAAGTGTACTGGAATTGGAGCAATGAAGCGTCACAAGATGACCCATTCAGGTATGGTATTCTCTCTGAATGTGGGATTCGTTCATTGCTAAAATTACATTACTATTCAATTTTTTTGAGCTATTTGTGTGGTTGACGTCAATATGATTGTGTTTCTTCAATTTTCTAAATTTAACTTTATGCGAATTCATGCATATCTAGGTTCGTATTGGTCTACGCAAGGTGAGGATCCGTCAATGAAATCCAGTAATGAATCAATCTTTCAAAGACTACCAAGTCTTTGAAAGATTGGGCCGCGAGATCTCGGATGAAAACTTTTTTGAGATTTTTTCTCTTTACATTTTTTTAATTCTTGGTCTTCTCCTCCTTGCTATGAATATGGCAATGAATTTGCTATGAATTTCGATTATATTAGTCGGTCTATCCTCAGGGATTATGGCACTGGTCGGTGCAGGTTCGTAAAATTGCATTTCTAATACTTTTATGCACTCGATATATTTGAGCATGTGCGTGCACTGTTATTAATTGTATATATTTATTTCATTTTTTTTATTTTTTTTTAACTCGTATAAATAATTTATTGTAGAAAAACAATACGTCAAACATCTTAACTAAGCTTAACTATACAGTCTAAATATAGTCAACTTAACTAAACTTTGTCAACTAAACTAAATATAGTCAACTTAACTAAACTTTGTCAACTAAACTAAATATAGTCAACTTAACTAAACAAATATACAAATTGTATATTTGTTTACTATTGCTTATTGTTTATTGTAATTGCACTATCCCCGGATGAGTCGGCCTGAGAGTGTACCTACGGACCCATTTCTTAGCGGTATTAAATTGCAGGGATGCTGTCGAACCCCAGGGCAGATCTTGGGGTACTTTCTTGCACACAACGCTAATAATTAATAAATTATGTATTTAGGCAATTTCCATTTAGTATTTGTATGTTAATGAATATACATTGTCAGCATACCAAAGTTGATAGGTTCAACATCACACATGGGTGAACCAGTAGAAGTTACTGTATCCACTGTTCAAAGGCAGTATCAAATAACGATTCAGGGCTCCGGTGTGGGTTTTGTGAAGAATGGTGGCATGCTAAGTGCCAGGATGTAAGCGATGTTGAAAACTAAGCGACTTAAGAGAATGATAAGCAAAAGAAATTGGGGAAGGATATTGACAAACTACAGAAATACCTCGAAAACCTTGAATTGGGAATCTAAAACTGCAGATTACAGTACTTACTAAAACTGTGAAGAAAGTTGCAGCTACTCTGGATGGTAAGATGTCTGAAGCCGTGGTGAAGAGAATTGGGCAAGAGGTAGAGAAGGTAACGAAGAACATGAGTTCTGATTTGAGTGAAATGAGAAAAGAGTTTCAAAAGATCCAGGAGCTAAAACCAATTACTGAAGAGACAGTAGTTAGCACAGTTGAAGCAAAGTTGCAGGAGGGCTTGAAATCACCCTCATTCTCAGCAAGTGTGCAGGAACGAGTAGACAATCAATTTGTCAAAGTGAATGTGAACATCAGCAAGGTTAAACAAGTCATAAATGGTGCCAGAAGAATTGCACAAGAGAAAGATGACAAAGAGGGCAGATGTAGCAATATTAACATCTACAGAGTTTCAGAATGTGACTCAGCAGAAGGTCGTGTGAAGCATGACGTGACAAATTATTTTCATTGATACTATGAAACTATATGTTGCAGAAGCAGATATTAAGCCTATTTTCAGACTTGATAAAGAATGCTGATGCAAATGCTAGGCTGCTGCGTATACCATTGCGGAAAAAACTTCTGAAAAATCTTCTGAAAAACTTCTGAAAAGAGTGATGGTATCTTTGTATAAACTAAAGAATGTCTCCGATAAATTTAATAATCTGTATATCCCCACGATTTGACAAAAAAGTTTAACTGGAATGCAAAAATCGTGTCATAGGGGCCAAAAATAAGGAATCCGAGAAACCCCAGGGAGAATTCATTTGACAGGTGTGAGTAATGTCCGGACAGCTGAAGCTGATCAAAATAAAAAGACATTAAATATATATTCCATAATTAGTAAGCTTGAACATTGCCAAAAAATAAATTGTTTTAATATTAATTAATTATACATATCAGACTGTTTTGGCAATAGGAAAAATGATTTATATATGCTTTTGAGTACTCTAAATTATGCACCAGATCTAATATTAATACTGAAGTTAACCCTAAAAATGGTGATGGGCTTACAAGAGAGTGAATTTAATATGTTTCGTTATAATATCATTGCTGTAAATATTGATAAAGAGAACTCTCGTGGCATCATTTATTTATGTAAATGTTAATTTGTCTGTTGTCGAAATTGAATTGCCTTCTGCCTTTAAAAAAATTCAAATTAAATGTCTTTTAAAAATGTATTCATAATAGGAACTTTTACAGGAGTTCTATTAGTAATGCAAATAATGATGTGAAGCTGCTGGTACTAATTTTAGGCCTAATTTTTTTGGGTGGGGGGAGTATGTTGTTAGGAGATTCTAGCTTCTGTAATATTATCTGGCATAGCTGGACTACTAATTCTGGAATAAATTATTCTGAGAGCAAATGTTTGGAATGCCTAATTAACAATTTACTATCACAGCATGACATTATTTCCTACTAGAGCTAAAGGAACTAATATGCCATTATGCCTACTCCTCATACATTGTATTTAATTATTGCTCATTTTGTTTACGATGTATCAAATTTAAGTCCATTGGGTAAAAGCGATCACTGCTTTGTTTCTGCAACAAAGATTTTAATTTGCAATCTTAACTTATAAAGTTCAGGTTTGACAGAGGATTATTCTGATGGAATGAGAACCCATGTCACTAATGCTTTGAGTAACATTGTTTTAGTTGATAAACCTGATATTAATTAAATGTGGTCTATTTTTACAAATATTATCATAACTTCCATTCATATTTTTGTACCTTGTACGTCTGATGGCTGTTGGAAAAGAGTCATCATCATCATCATGTTGTACCATGTAACACTCAGAAATTAATAAAGAAAAAACATCTAATCTGAGGTCTAGAGTTCAGAAGGCTGGAGAGACAAAAATCGAGGCAGCGTGTACACAAGTTAGAAGTAAAGCATGGTGAGAGACGAGCCAAATAAACCACAATATACATTGCATGATTTAACCAAAAATTGTTAGGAAGCCAGAAGAAGTTTTGTCAATACGTTAACACTGACAATAAAACATTTAAATTATAGGTGAAATATTGCTGTTATAGATGCTACTGGTAAATTGCGTGGTATAGAAAGTAATCCAGGTAGAACTGTACATAGCATTCTCGCATTGCCTTGAGAAAGTTTGTACAGATGAACCTGCTACTGGTTTCAACCAACTAAAATCAGTAAAGCCGTGCGTGCGTATATGTAAGATGTACAACTGAATATGTGTGTGTACTGTGTATGTGTGTGTGTACTGTGTACTGTGTATGTGTATGTGTGTATGTGTGTGTGTGGTGT
>JAQFYQ010002001.1:0-12350 GCA_034694885.1 Buchholzia appendiculata
CAAGGTAGCCGCAAGGAAGTTGTAAAGAACAAGATGCATTACAAAACAAACGAGTCATATCAACTAAACAAGGCATCCAAGGTTTCAGTTTGACCTAATTAGTTCTAGCAACCATCAACGGTTCAAGACGGACTTGTCTTGAATGCACACTGTCAGTACAGTCTAGAAATCAATTCAATCTGACGGAATGTTCAGCCACACTTCAGCTCAATTTGACTGAATGTTAAGTCAAATGTCTCTTTAACTGATAAATTATTTGCTTCTTTCGCCTCACACTAGATGTGACTGGGCGTTTCGTACATCAGTTAAACTTGATGTGATTCGTTGATACAAGATGGTGGCAGTAGGGAGCAGAAGCTACGATCCATTGCAGGCACCAAGCCCGTTCTGATGAGCATTGGCTGAAACAACAAAATACACAGTAGAAGGCTTATTAAAACTTACTTAAAACTTATTCTAAAACAAAAATAATCTACAATAAGTACAACTATATAAATGAAGAACAATCGTCAGTAAATAAATGTTACCATTCAAATCCTATTTTATGGCATTCTGTTACAATACTTTTTAACCAAACAATTCCATACTAGTGTAGCACAAATTCTATCTACAAGATTATGACAATATAAAAAAACTAGACATTTGCAATACTAATTTCTAGACTGATTAAATTATTAGCACGGGTGACATATACCATGTATTTTCTGTAAAAATGAAAAATAGCCTATACAAAAATTTAATTATTTTGTAATGTGATCCAGTTTTGGAAGTGCAAATTGAAACATTGTCACTCAAATACCTTTAAAATATGGTGCCAGCATATTTTTATTGAGATAAACTTCCTTTATTACATTGGTCCTTAAATGTAATAATAATTAGAGTAATGCAAATGCTATGGACAAGCTTTACTCGATGTAAAAATATATTATTTTAAGTGTATCTTTGTATGGTACATTTTAAATTTTATTAGTCACTATTATAATAAATGAGTGAAAGATTCTCGTACCCTAACTGAAACAAGGCGTTGATGTCAAATTCAGTCAGAATCTTTTTTAAACTTTTTAGATGGAGGCATCGGTAATGATGATGATGATTGTTCTGGAGATTTTGGCCTGACAACGGATTCTGGGGTCAAACCAACTTCATCGTGATCATCTAAAAAAAGAAAGAACCAATTTTGAATTAATTTAAATTTTAAAAAATTAACGGCATATAAACCTTAACTCTCAAAGATCAGGTCTCAAAACTTTTAGATCTCATGATCAACTGGATAAAAATTGTGAAAATTAGGTCGTGATCTAAAAATCTAAATTTATGTAAAAAATATTATATAACTAAAAAAGTAGCATTTCAGTTATAAAAAGTCATGACTGCAAATAAGCAAACCTTATTAACGTCTCTTCATGTATTCATTTTGTAACACACGTTCAATCGTAGTACCAACTAAACAACTGTCTCTGTAAAAAGTGGTACACATTATAATGACTATATTAAAATGCTCTAAATGTATTTTAAATAACATTTTTTAAATCACATAAATTTTAATGTTTTAAAGCATACTTTAAATCTAGCGATAAATCTAGAATACCATCACGATCCGAATATTATTTCACACACAAATAAAGTAGAAGTAATTATCTCACCATATTACTTATAAGAGAAGTGAAACAGGTCGAAAGCCAAAAGAGACATTAAACAAGTACAAAATTTATGGCAATGGAGAGTTTGAAGATTTTCTGGAAAACAGTGAAATGAACATGAATGTAACACAGGGTGGAATCTGACAGACTCTGAGGTGGTATGGGTTCGACCATCTCTACGCATCACTGTGGTACCGGGTACACTGATCTTACCTAAAGTGATAATGTACCCATCACTGTGGTACCGGGTACACTGTTGGATGTCCCTGTTGAACTCGCTAGAGCCTCCATACACTATGACCTTTTGACCCACAGAGGTCACCGAGTGCACGCCCCTGGGGGACACTTTCTCACTGGTGTCAATGAGTGTAGGCTGGTACCAGGTCTTGCTCGCTGTAAAAACACAATTACACACTTGTTAAAATGCAAATGTTTGTCCAGTGGTTAAAATTGATATTTTCTTGGAGAACGAAAAAACGGGTTCACGTCAGCATGGGCATGCAGTCATAGAAAATCAGCCATAATGAGCACTCAGGGTCAGTAGTTCAAGTTCACAACTGTGCTCAGACATATTGCAACAGCAAATAGGAGAATTTAAGCGGGTGATGATGATGATGAAGACTGGTATTTTGGATTCAATGGAGTTACAAATTTATGTTCAGATGTCAAGCACTGTGAATGTTGGTCGAGCAAGTGGAGATCCTAAATTAAAACTCCAACATCACTGAATCAATTTATAACAAAGTTCACATATCCAAGTGTATTTTCCTGCATTATCGAAGGTGGTCAATCATCACCATGGGGGTTTGTGGAAAGTACTGACAACTATCATAAAAGTGCTGATAATTTCATCACAGTTGTGATAACCAATAACAGATTTGTAAACTATCATTAAACTTGTGATCACTATCAAAAAATGTTGATAACTATCATTAAACCACTGATAACAGATGACAACTCGTAAATATGACAGCTTTACGAACCTACATCTAGAATGTGAATGTCATCAAAATGTTGGTCGCTACGACCTCGACCGCCGATGACTATAACCTTTGACCCGTGAGTGCAGGCAGCATGGAATGACCTTGAGGCTGGAGCCCGGCCGGCAGCGACAAAGTCCTTCACCCACGACCGACTTTCTGCACAGTCATTAAGTTACACATTATAACCCAGGGCACTCCAGATACTCATTCACAAACTACAATGTCATTCGTTCATAACAATGTCAATATTATGTCATATCTATCAAGTCAACAGACACCAGGTCGCGTTACCGTGTACCCGCATGCAGTTAGCCTATTATTGATAATTTTTGCAGGGTTCAAGGTAGGGTTTATAGGGTTCAAGGTAGGGTTCATAGGGTTCAAAGTAGGGTAAGGGGTTAGGGTTAGGGCAGCAGTTAATTAATTTTGACTATAGCGGTACTATTTCTTACTATAGATGCATGACTTAGTTTGCAACTGCACGCGGGTACACAGGAAAGACACCAGGTCAGGAGTAGACTGCAAAGCCAAGAGGATGCACAAGGAAAAGTGACTGTCACTTTTGCTATGATTTGTGGTATTGAAAATGTCACTACCCAATGGTGTCAAGTTTTACAGCAGACACACCATGTATCTCTCCATATGCTCGAAAAGGTGAACAGCGAGATTTGGCATCCGGAAGGGCATCCGTGTTTCTCTGATGCAGACAATGGCATTGAACTATCAGCACATTGTCAGTCTGTATTGTATCAATCAATTAGCAAATTAATGTGCAGCCATATCAAAACTACAAACTATACACTGAAATCTCCTTAAATTTATCTCACTATCATGCCTGCCAATACTGAAAATGAAAATTCTACCAATTCTATCAATGGGACTCTAAAAGCATCTGACACTTTCAGAATACTTATAATCGGTAACAGTATTGGTAATATTGTTCATCTTTACGTTAACGTATACTCTTCATCAGTATTTATAAAGAATAATTTGTACACTAAATATCTCAATTTTGAAAAAATCGCCTGGTAATAAATGACAACTGATGCATTTATTTCTTACATAATTTTGCTGATCAATACTTGGCTGTCACTGACGTTATTGCATTTCAATCCATGAAATATTGATCAAGCTACCAAAACTTCTTACAAGTACAGTTAACGTCTATGCCGAGTGCTCACCTGTATCGTAGACGAAGAGATCATTCTGTCGTCCCTCTGCGTCCCTCCCACCAAACACGACAAGCTGTTTTCCGACAGCACACACGGTGTGCGCTGCACGGGGCGTCGGGCCACACGTGTTCCTGTGCATCGGCTGAGACCACACGCTCGTTTCTGAAACACAAAGTAGTTTAATTCTAATTACTCCCAAACATGAAAGAACCAGAGAGCAGGCGGCAGTACAAGAAACTCCCAAACATGAAAGAACCAGAGAGCAGGCGGCAGTACAAGAAACTCCCAAACATGAAAGAACCAGAGAGCAGACGGCAGTACAAGAAACTCCCAAACATGAAAGAACCAGAGAGCAGACGGCAGTAGACTACACTCATGCTACAGCTCTGATCAGACCACTATCTCTTAGTCACATCATACGACATTCACTTGACTGGGCCGTTCAGCGGCAGTATTCTCAATTTCCCCCCATCACAGGGAAAGCAATCGATATCAATAAACCTCAGCTCAGATGTTACCTACCAAACAACCACTGGTACCCACTTGTTCGAATCTATATAAATAAAGGCCCACGGCGAGTTACTCCTCATAAGAATGAAGAGCAGTCAAATAAGTTGTCATCCTACTATTGTGGAACCATACAGAATGTCTCACATTGATGAATCTTGTCCTATTGAACAAAGAATGATTGTGAATTACATGCGGCTCGTGGCCATACTTTGGACTAGATGAGGGTTTGGCACTCAATCAATCAATAAACAGTAATGTTAATGTTTAACAGGTCTGACCAGACCTGTTACATTTATGGCAGTATTCTGAAATACATTTAGTGAAAATATACATGTTCTACATTTCTCTCACAGAAATTATACACAGAAGAGAAGTACATTTTGTCTGATCTAGGCTACTTTCAAATAGACAATACAATCTACAAATCTACATGGCCACCAAAACGAAATGCAACAACTCCAAAGATTGTGTAACAAATGACAAAACAAAATAATTACTGCTATCAAGACACTGATAGCAAATAGCCATATCATCAAACAAAACTTAAAGCTACAAGATCTTAGTTAGCATCTAGTCAAAGAAATGAGGAAAAAAATTAACTTTACCATTATTCAGCATGCATTAACAATGATTTGTATCACAAAACTACGGATAGGGATATAAAGAGATTATGAAGAATAATAATAGGAATTCAAATATTAGTATCATACTGAATATAATAGATAATATCATATAACTACTAGTCAGCTGATATAAAACTCTTGGCAGACAAATCAGCACAGTCACATCAGTACAATCACAACTCTGAACAGATATTAAAATCACAATTTACTTGTTGCAAATAAGCTTAGAACAGTAATGTAACAACTGACCGGTATTAAAGACAAACAAGTCGTCGAACCAGCCAAACTTTGCTGCTTCTTGTGTTTGCTCTAACTCTCCCAGATCATTTCCTTCATCATCTTCATTATCATCTTCTTCATCATCTGCACCTCCCTTTTAGTCAATTAACACAATAACTTCATTTACAAGCAAAATAAACAATATACAGTAAAATGTAAGCATCTATCTAAAGTCATTTATCAGAGGACGTAATATTCAAACTTCTACAACGTAGTAAATAATTTAAAATTTACATTATAATTTAATTGTAATCTATACTTAAAGACTACTTTCACACACGAAAGTGATAGATACAAATTCAAGTTTGTACACACTGCTCACAGTACCTTGTAAACACATATTCAAACCTAACTGCACATTCTATTGACTGAAAACATAAATTGACTGAAAACATAAATTGACTGAAAACCATAGAATTTCATTGGGTTTACACTTAGATAATTCTACATGAAGTATTAGACCTCCTGAGTAAGTGTATTGCAACACTAAATGTCTGCTTAAGTCCATCACAGCAAAACACGCCGACACTAGATGTAGTTGACCAATGAACATAGTGCTGTATGACTTTACAACGGACTTGATGCGTTAATTCACATGCCCCGTATGCCTAATGATGTGCAAACAGAAGGCAAGAACAGCATTCTGTAATGTTTATTATCTAACCTACCTTAGCCCTGGTGTTAAATTATTATGTACAATGCATGCCGGCATGGATGGTACATTACGCTAGTGCTCATTACACAACACAATTCCAAACACTCATATCAGTTAAATATCAACAATTTCTCACCGCTCTAGGTCCAAACCCTCCAAACACGTAGATATTGTTCCCTATGACGGCAGAAGCTAGCTTGTCGCGTGGACTAGGGCCAGAACCTGTCGTCTGAGACTTGTGCCACGTCTTTGACACTGCAAACAGTAATTTAATCTCAGCATTAATATGTGTAGCATGCAGAATGTGGTAAGGCAAGGCGTAACGTTCACACTGCCAACTGCATGATTTAGGCAGTACACTTCAAATATGAATAATTAATACATTGAATCACAACCTATACTGTTCTTTTTAAAAAGCATTGAAATTTCTGTTCCTAGAGAACCATTTTGTTTACTTGTCTCATTCCCAACTGAAAATGACAAGAAGTGCCTAGTACTGTATTTATAAGCATTAATGGAACAACATTCGACAACATTAATCTAATAAGACAACAATAAATAATATATCATAACTCTAACAATACATATGTCAGTAACAATAATGACAACAATGTGAACAATAAATAATGACCCTTCCTTACCCGTGTCAAACACCCAGACATCTGCAAACCATCCCACATTGTTGCTCAGCCCTCCGAACAGAAACAACTTCTGGTCGACACAGGCAAGAGTAGCAGAAGAGCGAGGTGCTGGAACCGAGCCACTCGTCATCACGTTTTCCCACTTCCCACTTTCTATGCAAACAAAATAAAAACACAAAAACATTAACATTAACACTAAATGCAACCCTTGTTTCCAGCAAAGAACAAACAAAAAAACACGCTTAAAACACATAATAAATGTAAAAACATTAATAAACTATTCCTGGTTAAGACTACCTATGTCAAGCGGTCATTTATTTCCGCAATTTCAGTTGCAGGGTCCAACCAACAAGAACTATGCCACAAGCTTAATTCAAAGAATTTTCCGAATGTGTAGCCGGAACCAATATGCAATTATATATTTTAACCAATAATTGTGACAAGAAAACGTTTAGATAAGACAGCTGGATCAAAGACCTGGATCAAAGACAATGAGATCATTTGATTCCTCGTGCTCCCCTAACTCCGCCTGAACGACTCCACCGAACACGTAGAGCAGCTCCCTACAGGAGCATGCACAGTGCCCGTCTCTTCCATGGTACGGACTGTTCACCCGCTTCACTGCAGCTGTACAGGTAGTGATCACTGGAGCGTTGTCAGCGCTGCTACCAGCAGCACAACTGGACTGATTGCTATCCATAGCAAAGCCTTCTAATTGTTCGTTAGAGACGTATCTAGAAACAATCAAAGCAGGAAAGAATAAACTAATAATAACGACAAACACAGACTAAAAAAGAGATTGGTACGATTACAAACAAAAATATTAGTTCTTAAAGGCACTTCAGCAATACCAAATTATTGCAAACTTTCTGGAATAACCAAAATCTGGTGATAGAAAATGTGGTTACAGCTTGACGAACGTGAAATCATCACGAAGCAGTCAGGCCGATAGCAACATTACTCGGAATAACATGACAATAATTGGTGCATTATCAAGATATGGATATAGAAGCATTTGAATGTGCGAATTTATAATAAACATACTATCTATTAGGATTGCGAATCTAGGATTAGGATTAGGATTAGGAGAATAACAAAAACTGTTTAGCAAGCGAATTTTTTATGAAAAACAATAACAAATAAACAGCGGGCTTACGAGGACTATTTGTCGCTGTGAAACACAGAAACGGAGTACAAATGTCAGGTTTGTGCTTATTTAAAATATTAAAATCTAGGCATAACATAGCTGTTTCTGTTATTGCAGTGCCGCATTACATTAATAAAAACATGAATTGATTTATATGACCTAATTTCACATTGTTTAAAGCATTAAAAAAGTTATAAATGCTTTTTAAGGCAGGTTTGAGTTAGACAATTTGTTTGGTTCTGCAATTGCATATAGTCAATATCTAATAATCGTTATGGTACCACACAGTACTTGTTAGTTGTCTGTGGCAGTTTTACCATTCTTTGTTTTTTACCTGACAGCTTGCTCAAAATTACTCAGCTTTGAACTAACTCACGTGAGACAGATCGCGGGCAACAATTACTTTCGACAAGTCGGGTGGGGGGGGGGGAGCAGCGGAGGACCAAACAAAAATCTTTCTTATGAAAAAAGATTCATGAACTTAAGTCCGGGGCAGAGGACGGGAAGAAGATTAATGGTAGAGCACTGGGCTCGAAGAGCAATCAACTTCTCGACCCAGGTTCAAACCTCACCCAGGGCAGTCAATTTATATAATACTTTTCTGTTAGCTGCAGTGGCGCTTTTCTGTTGTTTGGTTCGGGTCCGTTGAAAACCAGTGATGTGCATAGTCAAGGTATTTTTCTCAAGGACAAGGCAACCCGAGGAGCAAAATATCACATTTTATATTGCAGCAATATTGCCCCGATTTTCAGCCAACTTACCAACCTCGGACCAATATTGGTGTAATATAAATTCCGATATTTTGCTACTAGGGAATGCATTTGGAAAATAAGCCAAGGCAAGGCAGTAAAGTGCCACAATGAAGGCAACATCTATAGGCACGAAATTATACAGTCAAGGCAGTTTTTGCGCGGTCAAGTCAGTTTTTCAAGACATTTTTCAAAGGCAGGGCAATTTGGAAAATTGGCTAATTAATTAATGCAAGGCAAGGCAAGGCAGTAAAGTGATTCAAGGCAAGGTATCAAGGCCAAGGAACTTACGTCGAACCTATACTGTGAAGCTGCATGCGTGTCATGCCAGTTGGCCGTATTAGCTTGTATGAAATTGTACGATTGTAACTTTGTGTGTGTTTTTGCCATGCCTGGAATAAAGAAATAATGAATATTAATAATGATTATTATCTCCCTACGTGCCTTGGCCTTGAGAAAAATGCCTTGACCATGGTCTCGATCATCCTATATAGACTAGAGACAGGTCTTTTTGACCAATCATAGGTGCTCATCAGAGCATTCTTTTGAAACAACATTGAACAAACGAACGAGCGATTGTTATAAATTTTGAAGCAACTGTGGACCTTGAATTTTGAATTTTGATCATTGTGAATTTGAAGCAACTGTGGACTGAAGGTGTCATTTTGCGCACAAGTCATTAAATTATTCTTTTCTTTTTCCTTCTTTCCATTATTGTTTACGTTTGAGCGATATTACAAGTTTTGATAGTCAGGTTTCTATAAATTTCTATTAATATAAATTGTGGGAAAACAAAGAACTGTGAGGTTTACTCAGAAGTGTTACATTGAGAAACCTTCAAAGTAAGAAATCGCCGGGTAACCAGCCTATGAGCCTAACCCTAATTTAGTCCCTAATCAGTAATCATAGCCCTGCTGAACATATATAAAAACATATACATAAACATATACACATATACAACATATATAATAGCATTACATAACATAACTTAATGGGGTTGTATGAACGCAGGTACAATTCTATGTCCGCATCCTTGCTCTTAACTAGGCAATTAACAATTGTATAATAAGATAACAATTAGACTAATTAGCCTAATAGTCGCTAGCAGATGAGATGAACTAATCATAAATACCCTGCTTTGAATCCTTTGAAGTTTGTAACGCACACTTCAGTATGGTTGCCTTGGCAGAGGAACAGTAATATTTAGCAGACATAGGCGTATGGCATCATGAAGTTAACGAGGGCTAGGATTCAACTGTGAGTAGTTTTACGAATAATATAGACCGATTATCCTCCAGTTTAGTGCACTAATGGGGAAAAAAATCAAAAAATGTTCTCTAGGTCCTACCCTAACCCTAACCACAACTAAAACCCGACTTATAATCTTAACCTCAACCCTAACCCTACCTTAACCCTAGCAGTTTCCCATTAGTGCACTAAACTGGAGGAGAACCATTCAGATCTATATTTAAAGATTAGTCGGGGGTTTATATAAATCTTAGACTTTCTTCCCCCCTAGGCCTTAGGAATGTGAAAAGATTGTTTACTTTTTGTGTATATGTGACTTTATAGGAATAGTATTGCATGCATATGTAATTATGTGTTTATCGTGTATTGTATGCACATTAATAGTGTTAATTATTCTCTTTGTATCCTCATGGCTGAAACACGTTAAACTGCCATACTACTTATACTGAGTTTTATATAAATAATTATGTAGAATTAAAATTGATGTGTTTTTTCAGGAGCCGCTGAAGTAAAGATAATCTGGCCGAGATGAACAGTACCTCGGACGGTCTCAATGAAATAGACGAAGAAGCTTACATCAGTTTTGTAGAGAATAGATCTGCTGTGATTCGTCAGCAGCAATCAGAGCGTGTTGGTGGAACTTCACTGAATGCACTTACTGATTCAACGGAAGACCTTCCTGTAGGCCTATTGGATCATAACCGTATTGACGGATTGCATCAGACTAGCCCAGTGCAACAGGATCTCAGTGTAGAAGCTTTAATGCAGCATCCTTGTGGCATGGATTCAGATGTCACGTCTGCAACCGCTTGTTTGGAGCTGAAAGGCGACTCCATGAAACTGTCAGATACCGGTATAAAGGGGAACAATGTAGGTACTGAATTAAACTCGACTGATTGGGACTTAGATGGGGGTGATGATTTATTGCAGCACCTTGTACGGTGTAGAGATAGCCGGTGTCCAGAGCCGGGTTGTCCAGGAAGTAATTCCCATGTATCCAACGATTGCGTGTCGTGTAATGTGCCTGAGAGTGTGTCTAGTGAAACATATCATAGAGCAATGGTGGACGATAGGGAAGAGGAGTCTGTTAAAGAAATGAGTCCCAAACAACAGGCATCGTCTGAGCTTCATCAGATCCAGCTGACATCCGCTGAGCCATCTCTGACCCAACACACATCTACAGAGCATCTAGGGATTCAACCAGCGTCAACTGTACTAAGTGAGAACCAGCACACATCTACACAGTATCAGATGGTTCAGCAAAAGGTGGCCACAAACCATCACAAGAATGAAACACCTCAACATTTCCAGGTGGTACAGCAGACCACTCCAGACCACCAGCATAGCCAGCACACCTCTCCAGTCCACCAGCATAGCCAGCAGACCACTCCAGACCACCAGCATAGTCAGCAGACCTCTCCAGACCACCCACATAGTCAGCAGACCTCTCCAGACCACCAGCATAGCCAGCAGACCTCTCCAGACCACCAACATAGTCAGCAGTCCACTCCAGATCACCAGCATAGCCAGCAGTCATCTCCAGAGCGGCAGCAGATTGAGCAGCTGCTGTTGCAGCAGAGACAGTTTGCTGAGCAACTAGCCGGCCAGCAGCAGTGGAGACGTGAGAAAGAGACGATGGTGATGAGGTATGCAGAGTCGGAGCAGAAGAACCTGCGGCTGCAGAATCAGATGGGCGCCGTCGAGCGAAAAGCGAGAGGCTGTGTGAAGGAGCGAGACGATGCATTTGCTCGCATGAATGCGATGAAAGCGGAGCGACAGAAAATGGTCGAGCAGTTGGAGAATCGGGTATGCTGTTACTGAGTGTTATTTGTTGAAATGGTTAATTTTAGTCCAGGTGCTTTAGTGTCATCTCCGTATTTTTCTCTCTGGCTTTTATCTTGCTGATGAATTGTAAGACCACAATTAAACATTTTTCTAGTGAAATTATCTAGGAATAGTCTAGATATTGAAGTTGCATCAAGATTAATGTGACGTTTCTGTCAGAAGCATCAATTGTACGTTTGAAAGATTCATAGTTTTAATGAAAGAGGAGCTTTTTGTGATGAATTAGGTCATGTTTTTGATAAGTAGATGTGTGCATGTATTTGATATTATATTTCTAAGTATTAATATTAAATTATTACATTAAAATTGTATTAAATTTATGATCTAATCTACAGTATAATGAACCATTAATGAACTTTAATTGAGTCTATATATGTGACTCAATTAAAACACAGACAAAGCAAATAGTAGACTATAACTGGGCGATGATTTAGTGTGAGTATTGTGTGTCTATGTGAATATTTGTGTGCACATGGGATTGTTGCATCGACGTGTTGTCGTGATTGTTTCCAGGCGGTGGAGATCGTGTCGTTGAGACGGGAAGTGGAAAGATCGAAGGAATCGGTCAACAGTTTGGACACAAACATGCGATGGCATCAGAACAAGTTCAAAGTTGAACAGGAATCACACAAGGTGATGAAGAATTGATTTAAACCTTAGTTGAATATTTTATGGTATAGAACCGACCAATAGCTGACCAGAGTGACCGAATAGGTCAGTCGGTAACGTCGCACGCTTACCAGCGAGGAGATAGAGGGTTCGCCTCTCGGCAACGACTGACTGTTTGGTAGCAAACCTGGGCAAATTGCTAACGCTCCATTGCCTGTATGGGAAGGACCTTTGGCCACCCACCTGTAC
>JAQFYQ010002002.1:0-12350 GCA_034694885.1 Buchholzia appendiculata
ATGTACATGTAAGTATGTACGTAAGATGCACTTCTAACGCACCATGCGTTGTTAAGGTAGAAACCCCACAAAATCGTAGGTGCGATTCAAGTGACATATCATGTTTAATTCAGATATCACTTTGATATATTTAAATTAAGGAAATTAATAAATTGGAAAGATGTGTTATTGAAGTCTTCGTTCCATGTGATATATGCATCATGTCTTGGCGTCCTGCTCCAATTCCTACATCATCCTGGGTTCGCCACTGAGTGTAATTTTTATTAATAACAGTAACGGTATCGTAATAAACTCCAAGTCAATCAATTTTTTATCACCAAAAGTTAATTTTATCAATTTTATCATCAAATAGAGCCTTGCCTTCCGGTATCATACACCGGCATATCCATAACTTCCAAATTGTTCATATGTATCTTTTTCTGCTATTCTTTTCAACTTTCCAGAAGACTTTTCAATCAATTCATTGCTCTTGTATTGTAACCAATGTCATTGTTATAGCGATAGCGTGTACAGTAGTTTACCTAACAATATGATGAACAAAAGCTGATGAATTAATGAATTGAAGTTAAAAAGTGAGAAAATATTTAATTCAAGACAGATTCTTTACTATGTTTCTGCTTTGTTGTTTCTCGTAGATGATGACGGCCGCGTTGGTTCACGTAAGGATTCCCATAAACGAGTCACTTTCAACTCGGAGTCCAACAAACTGCAACATCTAACCTATGCTGACTCGATGCCAGCGCCAAGCAAGAACAACAACAAGCCTCCCAACGGCGGCATTCAGAGGGAGGAAACAGTGGCAGAGCTTGTCGACAGGCTGAAGCGCAAACACATAGAACAAGAACGAGAGAAACTGATGAAAGAGACAAAGAAAAAGGGAGAGAAAAAGAAGGAAACTATTCGCCTGGCCAAGATTGATATGAAGTCGAAGCCAGAAACTGGGAAAGGTAAGAAGATAAAGAATAAAGATAAAAAGAAAGATAAAAAGAAGAAACGTTCTAGAAGCAAAGACAAGAATGACAACGAAATTAACGGAGAAAGAAAATCATCCCAAAGTCCAAATGGATCGGATAAAAGTGGCTCGAAAAAGAGTCACTCCAGAAGCTCGTCACGATCTTCATCGTCATCGTCGTCGTCTTCTTCATCGTCATCCTCGTCATCACGTAGCAGCTCTTCATCAGGCAAGTCATCATCATCTCCTAAGGCTCCCGTGGATCGTAAATCCATCTACCACCTCCTGCCGAATGACACCAAGCTCCAAGACTGGCTGAGTGAAAAGAACAAACTTCTGAAGGAACAGAGACGTGCAGCCAAACGTGAAGAGAAACGAAAACTTGAGGAGAAAGAACGACTGGAACAGGAACGCGAGGACCGTAGACATGAGTCAAGGATACAGGTTCAAAAGTGGATGGAGGAGAAGAAAAAGGAAGCGGTCGTTAAAAATCAACTTCAACGCAGTCGATCGTTTTCCGAGCAGGACCTGCGGCGCATGCGCGGAAGCTCGGCCCCGGCCGGAGTTCGTTCCTCTGACATGCAGCTCCACAGGAACACCAAGGTCCTGGTTGACAGGAGTCGTGGTGATGACAGATCTCCAAGCCGTGTGTTCGGCGCGCGCAAGGAGGTCACAATGGATTCCCTACCACTCAACATCGCAGACCGAATCGAACGTGTCGGACTACTGAGGAGCCCATCGGCAAAGCGCAAAGATTACGACCGCTTTGCTCGGATTGATCCGAAGAAGATGAGTTCTACACTTCCAAATGAGCTGGATAACGGTAAGAACCGTGATGTTCTCAAGTGGTTGGATAATAATAACCAAACGGTTCGGACAGGTCCGCTGCGTAAGAAGGAAGACTCGAACGTAGGAGCCGGTGGCAAAGGATCTGGACAGAAGAACGAGAAGAAGAAGTTCAGAAGTCTCTCTGCAGATTCTGATCCAAAGTTGTCTTCACGCCTTGCACAGCACACCGATCCACAGAATGTGTGGGATCGACTCTATCCCGGCTTCAACGGTACAACTATCGTGACTCTGACTGGAACAGACAAGAAGGTGGTATTGGAGAACAAGAATATCGAATGGGTTCCTCAGAAGCAATCACAGCAGAAGAAGGGCGTCGATGCAAAGCAGCTGATCTCGAAACCTTTTGATTTTACAGGAAAAATTGAAAAAGTTGGAACCTCGCTGAGCCTCAAATCTACCGGTCCACGGAACGACTTGCACAAGGAAGTCAAGAAAACCTCGTTGAGCAAGAGTCCTGAGCGACCGCTTGTGAATGGAAATATTTCAAAAGTTCCAAATAAATCTAATTTACCGATGAAGAATGAAATTCATGAAAGCAAGCATGGATATATGAATCCTGTCAAAGTCAACGCGACTCACGTAAAAACAAAACCTGAGAATAAATCCGGTAAAATTGGTCATCCTGCACAAAGTGATGTATTAAAAGGCGGGTTTAGTCCTGCAAAACCACTTCATGACGTACGAGAAGCGGCTCGGTCTGCAGTCAAACAAAAGGCTGCATCGGATCTTGCAAAGAAAACCGAGGATATGGAGCCAGTCAAGATACAGACGTTTGACTTCTCGCAGCAGGGCGGAAACTCAGTGAAATTTACAGAAATGAAATTCCCAGAATCGCCTACAGAAATAGGGACATTTGATTTTCCTTCACAAAATAAACCAACAGACTCAATGGCTGTTAATGACGATCTAGGTGGTGATTTCCTCAAATTTCAGCATGTTTCTGCAATTGAAAAACTGAAAGATGTATCTGATGCTCAGAAGGGTATTGTAAATCCAGAGTTTTTGAAGATAAAAGGAAAGTCTGAGCTACCAAAGGAAAGAATATCTACTACCTCTGTGCCTGGAGATATAAGAGAAATCCATGACTCGTCGGAACCTCTGAATGTTAATACACTTCTTGCAATGGCTGGCGGTGATGCGCATGCTGAAGACTCGAACCATCCAAGTATAATCAAACATGATACAACAACGGGGAAAATAAATGCAGAATTGCCAACTCCATCGAAGCATATACAAAATCCGCATGAATTTGAGCCATTCAAGAGTCCAGCCAAGATGCAACTAAATTTCAACGGTAAATCATCCCCTCCAGGATCCGTCGACTCCGGAGCAACCCAGACGCTGGAACACCGTCGTCTCTCGACTGATTCGGGTGGACAACTGACTGACCGTCCTAAAACAAGTCGTAATCGAACCGACAGCATCAATCCTCTCCCGCATTCTCTTCTCCCCACTGTTGCCCCTTCTGCTCCTTCTGTCTCTGCCCCTGCAAAAGAGGTACATGCGGAATTGCAGATACCCGACTATAAAGCATCCTGGCTTGGCAATGGTGCTGGCGAAGATGCTGCGAAAGATTCCAGACCGAGGACGAGTCGCTTTAGAAATTCAGTGCAGATTGAGCCGGAGGTTCTCGGCAACATTGCAGTTCCACCGTCGCAGGAAAATAAGCCTCTGCTAAATATCGGTGGCCCGGTGAGCGGTTCAAATCGCCAAATACGAGTCGTTCCGCCCCAACTGGAGAGTGCGGATAAGGTTTCTCTGGGCAGCCTCGATATCGGCAATCTCTGGCAGGTTACTGAAGATGCCGTCCCCAAACAACCGCAACGTAATACCGGTGGCCCAGCTGTTATGAACTCAAACCAGAATATTCCAGAATTTACAGGCTTCGCGGCTGGAGCACCACCTTTGGGTGACCATTCGTTGATCTTACAGAAACCGTCCGAGGCCGTTCCACCTGAGCGGCCGACCGCAGGCAAGGCTTTACCCATGGACAATGTTACGATCAAGGGTGTTGAGATGATGTTAAATCATGACGATGGTGTCAATGACATCACTGAAGGCTCTTCTGGCCAGCACATTTTGACGGATGAAAACCAGGACAATTCATTCAAGAGAAGCTTTAAGCATGTCACGTTTGTGACCGATGAGCACGGCACAGAGTTGGCCAAGGATAGCGTACTGGCCATGGCAGAAGACGCCGATAAGAAGATTGGGGTGGTAAAGCGTCATCAGGTTCTTCCGGGAATCCCCGGCCAACCGAAACCCGTGGGAAATGCTGGTGTTAATTCTCATGAATCTGCCAGTAATGATAAGCCTCCGGGAGCGTAAGGTCTGTTTTTTCTTGCCCAAACGATGCCTGTTTATTGCTTGAATGACATTATAATGTAACTATCTGCTTAGTTAATTTTGATACTCAAATTAAATGTTAATGCTAAACTGAATTATTTAATGGTTAAAGCAGTGACCATTATTGTTTGATTTAACGATTGTGCTGAGCAAATAATAATAGCGTAATTGCAAGTGTGAACTTTTTGAACTAAATCCAGTGTGATTAAATTACGGTATGTTATTGCGTATAAATCCTATCATTGATGCAGTATTGTACTTAGTTTGTGCTTCATACCTTTAAAATACAACCTTGCATATTTTTGTAAGACCAGCGTCACTTATTTATTGCACGCGAAGATGCATTTATTTTATTTTCAAGAAATATAATACTGCTGCTTAACAGCATGATTCGAATATCAGGTAAACGTTAATATTTATCAGGCTTATAAAAAAGTGCTTGAATATTTTTTTATAAGCCGTTGATAAATACACATAATATTATGTATAATTGATGCAATTATCAAGTTGTAATTTCGGTTGAAGTTTGAATTCTACCGAATTTGTATATTATTTTAGCATAATCTGCGTGAATGCTGCTGATTTTGAATATACGAACGCATGCATGAGAACACTGGTGTAAAATAATCTCTAAAGTAAGTGATTTTAACCAGAGTTTATTATTTTGTAATCTGTAATTAAATATACTTACACTTGTCATATTTATTAACAATATATTTTTTGTTGTTACTTTACTGGCCTCAAGCATTGTATGGTTTAACATTGCTGCTGAAACATGGTTATTTACTCAATATGAGATTCTCGTTACGTCCACTATTGTGCGACCGCTTACATGTCTACGTGTGTATTTGTGTGGTGTGTGCGTGTGTTTCTTTCGGTGTGATGTAGATAATCCCAGGTTAGATTTTCTTACCACGGTCTAGTCAAAATAAACTAGCTGCATTTTTCATCTGTAGTTGTTTCTTGTTATAACTTTGCTGCTGTAATTATGATACTCCGTTGTTACCCATGCTGTTGCAGCTTTTTTGAGTTATTTTGTACATAGTTTACTTCCTGCGAATTCCTGTACTTTAGCAATGGTAATCTCATTCTGTGTGAACGTTTCTCTGTAGTATCAACTTATATTCTTGAAGTGCGAAGATAATGATGACGATGATGATGATAATAATGATGATGATAATAATAATGATGAACATGATGATGATGCATATAATGTTGATGACGATGTTGATCGAAGCGATGATGATACGTATAGTACTAGTTGTTTGAATCTCGAGCGTTTTCTATTGCTTACATTTATATTGACCGTGCCAACGAGCACCGAATTTCTATATAACATTAAATTTACGCAAAGGTGTGGTTAATGTTGGCATTGAAACTGAAGGGCAGTGGCTTGTTTTGTAGGTCTTAGTCTACTACTTTTTGCACTACAGTGTACATAAGATTATGCTGTATATGAACCAAATTATATTAACTTTACTTTCTGTAACTCGGTATTTTTTTTACTAAACGAGAAAACATGTGAGAAATAATATCCTGAAACCGTCGTTTTTGTTTCGGAAAAAATAATCTTCCGCATTTTTAGTTTAAGTGTACAGAACACTTAAGAAAATCTTTGCTGGTGCAGCACATTAATCTTTCTGCTAAATTGCATATATTTGAATAGTTGCAGTAGCAATTGATGGACTTCATCTGATCAGAAAAAAATAAATCTGTATGGAGTTCAGAATTGTAGTATTCTGCGAGTTTCAAATATATAATAAATAATGATTCATGTTTGAAATGCAACCGACTGTGATATGAGCGCATGGTTATTGAGCGCATTGTTAGATCTAATAACAATGAGACTCATTGTTGATAATATTGTGATGCATAAAATAGAGCCGATTGGTCTATAAACCTGAGTATGTGATCGGCAAAACTGTCAAACTCTTTCAAGTTGTTTTTCGTTTCATAACAAATAGCGTTATATCTTTAATACAACTGCAAAAGCACCATAGATATCTGAAAGTTACTAGATACAATTATTAATGAACTAGAGTTAGTAAAATATGTTTCTTCAACAGAGGCACAGTAAGAATGTTTTGCAATGGAATGTATCGGTCCGGAAAAGAGTCGCGTGAATGTTATCAGTGCTTGACTTTTCTAAAGAGGCGACAGATTCTCTTCGGCCAATTTTTCAGAGAGTAATGCGTCTACTTTTCCTCAGATAATATCTAAAAATAGAAAAAGAACATTGGTAGAAATTAGTACTTAAATTTAGTATAAATGCCAGATTTTTTATAGTTTTCATTATAGGCTGTGCGCAGCAGCGTAGAATATTTATAAATAGGGTTTGATGTTGGTTGGAGTTTTTAACGTGTTTGAATTCGGCTAAACTGAACAATGTTCCCTGTGTTTGGGCACAACATCGTATCAGTCTCCACGGAACCTCTAAGCGTTCTATACTCCATGCGTTGTTATTGGTCTGTGATCATATATGGTTGTTATTGTTACACAATATAACTGTAAAATCTGCATCTTGCTGAACACTATTAATTATATTTGTTATTGTACGCATATTTGCTGATGTACATAGTGTGTGTGATACAGCGGCCTAATATTTACAGATTTTGGCTGAATATAAACTTTTATTTGTTTTGTTTCCATTGTGATGCTACCAATGCAGATGAATATCATAATATCGTTTTATTGAGAGATATTACAAGTAATACATGTACTGTAGTATGTTTGATAGAAGCATCGTCATACATTGCCACTTTTTTGCTACTTATGAACATACCTAATCTTCTAAAGATTTTAAAGATTTACTGCTGAAATCCAAACTACAATATATTGGGACTACATAGATATATGTACAGTATATGTTATAGATATAATTACAGTATATTCTAAGAATATAACTGCGGTATGTTATTTACATAGATTGTATCATATCGTAAAACAGTTTTACCGGAGGACAGGAAAGTAGAAGCAGAAAATAGCGCAAACAAACAAAATCGAACTGAAATTGATTTTAATTGTACAAAACATATTAATTAAACAGAATAATCCATAAACACATCATAACGGAAAATAATCAAATGAAAATGACATTAAAATATCACTGCAACAATAATAGCATTTAGATTACAATATTACTGCGGATAGAGCCAGAAGTAGAGCACATGAAGTTTAAACCAAAGTGAATTGATTAATTTCTAATCATGCGGTAATAAATAATAATTAAAATTGCGAAAATATTGTTTTCACAGTTCAAATCTAGCACAAAACACCATAGATGAAATTACCCCCAAATACACGAAGCCAAGCTTTTCGCATCAATTGGATCCTGCCTTTCTAAAAATAATTATTTGATTGATTTCCATTTTTCGGAAAGCAATTTTTATCAAATTTATTTGTCAAGCTGCATTCCAAGGCTTATTAAATAATAATTATTTGGTTGATATTTATTTAACGAATTAGAATTAACGACGATCTGTATTCTGATCGTCAATCTCATACAAATAGAAAGCGAGCGTTTATTATACATACGAAATTGTTCTTTTTTGTTAGTTTTAACATCGTAAAAGATGCACTTTATTTGATGTACTGTATACTGTATGTGTATATTGCATAATCTAATGCGTGGATTGCGTCCAGCTGCTTTTTTATCCGCTGTATAACTTTACTGTATCATGTGATATATACATCCATTGATAGTTAATATTGTATCCGGTAACAATTCAGTGTACAATTAAATAATAAACGAAAGATAAAGTTGTTTAGCCATTATTAATTGGATTTTCGGCGTAATTGTTAACGTTTTTTAGCAGTTAGCTAAAAAAGTATTCAGCTGACAAAAGATTTCGTTAAAAAATCTTACTTAATCATCAATCAAAGAATGAACAGAGAAAGACATGAAACGGAGATACTGAGCGATTGAACTTATGTCTCACACACACGACAATCGTAGACAAATAGAGACGAACATGATTATAATATATTAAAATACGGTATGGTTATAGTGATGAAACTGATGATAAAGACTTGCATTTAATTATGACAACGTAACGCTGATGTGATCGTTGCAAGTACTAAATATATCATGGCTTTTGGAGCTCTGAAGATGATTCACTGAACTGATAAATAAGTGAACAACTATATTTGTAGCCTACGAATTTTGTTGATTCATATTATCACACATACACAGTGACAGTAATTCGACCACATTTATGCCGGTTTGCAAAATGTATTAAACATTGTAATGCTAAAATCTCTAAGGTGCATTCACAAGACGCTTTGCAACTTGTGAATAGCTAATGATAAGGTTACATGTTCACATTACACGAACACGTCTAGCAAAACTCAATACAACACGGTAGAAATACGATATCAACACCATAACATTCAAACTTTGACAAGGTAAACAAAAGAGCATTAAATATTTACACATTAACTCGGATAAGAGCAAAAGGGAGCTCCAACGCAAATAATCTCATTTGTCGCCTTTTCAATTAAAATCATCGATGGAATTACACACACGGTGTGAATGAAAATGTTGCCCACAAAAACAGGAAAATGGTACAATGATTGATATAAAACTATGCATGAAAATACAGCTTCATTAACTGAATCAATCGTCTGCGCAGTATCCGAGTTCCCAGTAATGAAAGTATATAAATATATATACATGTAAAATGTACGCAAATATGCTATACAGAGTCAAGTGTCAATAATTGCTGTACAACACGCTTGGGCTTTAAAAGAACATGCAAGCTTTACTTAGTTAGTACTTTTATTATACTTTTTTTTATCATACCATGACCTTGACACTCGGGTCCTCATCATTGAGTTTGCGTACTTGAACAGACGGCAGGTGATTAGTTGGCGTCAGGAAGGGCATCAGGCGGTAAAATATTATGTGGGTTATTGAATATATGACATTAAATGAACGCTTTCTACAGCCTCACCTAACGTGATATGCCGGAGTCAATTCAATTGGTCGAGAAATGTTGTAAGTTCATTTAATCTGCAATGACGTTATAATTGAGCGTACATTCCACTTTGATTATGATTTTTTCAAGCAAATAATGTAGACAAAACTAAGAGGTAACGAAATATTCATTGTTACAATGAATATTAACGAGGTGGTTTCTTGTCTCTATATTCGCTCTTTTTGATAATTGCAAATCTGTCCTGCATTAGATGTACTGATTTTTTTGTAATATTATGTCCAATTAACGCCTAGTTTGGAAACAACCTGCAGTGCGAGGCTGAACTCTCTGGCCTAAATTAATTAGCATTAGGGCCATTTGTCTTGAACAATATGGCCATTATAACGGGTACTTTTACCATTTTATATGACCGTGCAATTCGTCAACGAAGATTTCCACATATCATAAAAAAATTATGCAAATATTTAAGGCATTCCGAGTTGAATGCACCAGTATCATTTATTTTATTATTTGAGGAAATTAGCAAACAGCATCAGTTCAATGCAGGACATTTCCAAACATAGCGCTGACGTACTTTACTTTCGAATATTAGTTTAAAAACTCTAAATCCTATTTTCTTCCATATACATTTTTACATATGACGCCTTTATTGCTAATAATATTTGTGAAGAATTGATTCACAATATTCATAGTCCTCAAATGCTTAACTAGCTTTTTGACTAGATTCTGTTCATTTTTGTTGTCACTTTATGACTAGTCAAATTTCTGTTTAATTGGCGAATAGACATACTTCAATTTTTTTGCCTTTGAATTTAAACAATACTCGAACGGGTAACTGAAAGACTCGACCTGCCACCCCTGTAGGAGTAGTCCATTCCCATCTGCGTGCTGTTGCGTCCCTGCGCATAACTGCAGCCCCCGAGGGATGTCCTCCCGTTCAGCATTCCCATCATGCGCAGCTTCTCCTCTCTTCTTCTCCGTCGAGTTCTCAGCAGCCTGTTGCAGCTGAGAACCTCCTTGATCTGCTGACGGAAGTAGGAGCCGTAGAGACAGTAGAGGAAGAAGTTGATGAGATAGTTGCTGGAGGCCATGACGTCAGTGGCGCGGTGGAAGAAGTCGAGCCAGAAGTGACTCCATGTGCCTTCAGGTGGAGTAGCATGACGTCGTCTCAGGTCCTCCTGTAACGTACCAGTCATACATGCAGAGAGCTAGAGGCAGTGCTGGATTCGGATTGGAACATCGAAACGTCACAAAATTGTTCCGGAAATGACAATTTTAAAAGGTTTCCTAACTGGAACGACGCATTTTTGTAAACGTTGATCCTAGTTTAAAATATCCTGGTAATAGGGCATTAATTTTTTGAGAACCGATTGATTTCCTTCTCGGAAAACTCCTTTGACTAGAATTTGAACACAACCGTAAAACAGAAATGAAAACCACCAGTAACTGATGATAGTAAATACAAACGAACGACGAATGATTCTAATGTGTTGAAAAATCATTGAGATCCGCTAAATAGATATGAATAGCGTAATGTAACGACATGACAAATTAGAAAAATGCAGAAAAAATAAATAAAGATTATGATCATGAATTCATGATTGACTTAGACGGACAATAGATACAATACAATTAGACGGAAAAGAATCTTCTTGGACCTTAGATTGTACATAACATGAGTAACCGTTGACTCTCCTTTACTACATGTAGGACATAATTACCACGTATCTGATTTGTTATCATTAATATAGACATGCATTTGAACCAGAATGTAAATCATCACGGTATTGTTAACTGACCTGTACACATAGTATGTTGTGGTTCACGTACATGAACATAGTGTGTAGTGGTTCACATACCTGTACGTAGTATGTTATGGTGTAGGGTAGGCGGAGCAGTACGAACGCCAGTGACACAGCTATTAACATGGCAGTCAGCTGTCTCTCTGCCGGCACCCTCCCACTCACTCCCGACCCCCTCCCCTTCGTACTACTGCTCCCACCCGCTCCGATCAGCTTCACGTGGTAACGACTTGACTTCCTCTCCAGAGACGAATTCGTGCTTCCGTTTCCAGTCGGCCCCGCCTCGTGGCCCCCACCCCCCACGGCCGCTGCCGTCAGGGATTGTCCCTCCATCTGCTCGCGTCGTTTGTGGACGGCCCTTGAGAGTAGGATGACGATGACGAAGGTGACGACTGTTATGATAAAACCTGGGACCCCGAGAGTTCCGACGCGGAGGACCCAGGTGGACCAGATCTCGTACGATGCCATGGCATGCTTCAGAATCAGACATCTGAAAATACACGTCAACGGCTACGTCAATTAAAGAGGTGATTAATAGAAATTTCGCACAATTCGAAGAATTTCCTGCCGAATTGTGAAAGGGAGTGGGGAAATAATGCAATAACAATTAATAGAGTTCAAATAAATATCTGAAATAGGAATTTTACCGTATAAGAAAGCACATGAGCTGCAAACATAATATTGCAAAACTTGAATTATACACAGAGTGATACTACATAGAGTGATAGATGGTTTCGATGAAATTCCAGTTGAAAGTTGGCTTTGAGGAAGACCTTCGAGGACGAATTCCAGGCATGATACCCATAAATTCTTTAAAAGGGACTTGGTCAAACACATTCGTACAAATAGCATTCAAACTCTTACGATGCAAGTGAAATATTCCGTGTTAAAATATGATACACATAAATTTCTTATCATCAAATTTGGAGATTTCACTTTATATTATACAATAATCCAAAGACTTGATTCAATTCAGTCTGGAATTGCTTCTTTTATCTGAATATCGATTGATCTAATTAATTTTTCGTGCGCTTTGACTCTGTCGATGTTGTTTAGTTTTCATGGCTGATAAATTTTAAATAATTACCTCTCCACACTTTTTATCTTACTCCGTATTTAGTGATAGCCGGGTGTCAAATGAAGTGGAAGTATAACAGTAACACAATGAAAGGTTTCGGGCATTTCTTTTAGATACAACGATTCGAGTCATAGCGAGGTTGAAGAGTCATAGACAGAAGACCGGTGTCACCGGTGTCCATGCACGGCAGAATGGATCTCATTTACTCTCCTTTGTGCTGGTGTCAGATTTTCCAGGAAACCGAATCAAAAATAGTTTGTTCTCTGTGTCACTGAGTACTGTGCGTGGTTATCAACTTCACAAAACGTGTCATTAGTTACACATAGTGAGAGCAGGAGAAAGAGAAAGAGAAAGAGAGAGAGAGAGAGAGAGAGAGAGAGAGAGAG
>JAQFYQ010002003.1:0-12347 GCA_034694885.1 Buchholzia appendiculata
CTCACCCACCCCACCCCCCCCCCCCGTCACGCAGTCAAACTTTGTCGAACTATCCACTGTCACATTGACAAGTTGCACAATTTCAAATAAAAAATTTGCCCATAAAAGCAACTTAGTTTTACTAAAGTTATTTCTTTGACATGCAACAAATGTTTTCAAATTGTTCCAAAAATGTTTTCAACTTGTTTGCAAAACTTTCTTACATTCAATTGGTCAATCAAGCATTGAAGACTGCCAATAGGTAAGAACATAAAGTGATGTCATTAATTGTGATAGACTGCAAGTAACACATTCCATATGCACACAGTTAGAATAAATACCTGTAAAAATAAACTCTTTAAATACTGCAATTGACAAAATTTGTATACAAAAGTAGCAAACCAATATTTCAAACTAGAAGAAATATAATATTTGTGTACAACTGGAAATAAATTAAAACCTACAATATTTTAAAATGCACTTCGCTGTGTAGTTTGTGTTAATACAAAGCGCATAACATCACGGAGGAATTCAATCTTTACGCCAAACTTTATCTATCAAGCTCTAAAATGGTCGATAGAATATTTCACTTTTAGTTTAAATTGTCTTATTATTTTAAATAATTTAAATTTGAATCCGTTAATAACAATTGAACACAATTTGAACACGAAGTACCGAGCTGCTTAAATTTTAAAACATAACACTAAATACTAAAACATAACCTTAAATACTACGCACACAAAGTTTAAAAGTTTCTCAATAAGTTCACAGATCCTTACAGTATTGGATAGTTGCAGGAACTGTGAATGAAATGAGCGGCAGGAACTGTGAATGAAATGAGCGGAAGGAACTGTGAATGAAATGAGCGGCAGAAACTGTGAATGAAATGAGCGGCAGGAACTGTGAATGCAATGAGCGGCAGGAACTGAGAATGAAATGAGCGGCAGGAACTGTGAATGAAATGAGCGGCATGAACTGTGAATGAAATGAGTGGCAGGAACTGTGAGTGAAATGAGCGGCAGGAACTGTGAATGAAATGAGCGGCAGGAACTGTGAATGAGCGGCATGAACTGTGAATGAAATGAGCGGCAGGATTTGCTAACTCACTGAAATCATTACAGCATTACACAAATATAATACATCGCGCGGTGGTCTAACAATCCTGCAGATAAGTTGAAATCTTGTATCTCATCGTCATCATTCCTTTGTCAAAATCTTTCTCCATCACAGTTTCCATGCAGCTATGTGCAAGGCGACATCAAAATTCCTGTAGTTAATCCTCCAACTAGGTCTTACAAGCAGGGGAAAAGGGAAATTTCGGAATTTTGAACTCTTCTTTCCAGTCCTGATATGCAATGGCGCTTTTAATAACGATATACAATTTACATATTTCACTTGTAAAACTTCTAATTCAATCAAAAACATTGAACACATCTACTAAACAAAGCTAATCAACAATGTACGTAATAACAATTATAACCAACTAAGTACTAACGAAGTCGATGTGAATGAGAAATATTAAATTACACCGCTGTGAATGATTATATAACATAGAACGTGTTATACGATTATAACTACCGTCGAGATCAAATATGTGTGTGAATTAACAGCGACAATGCTCTGCTGTATCACCAAACCAGGTCTACAGTGGATAGTGTGAACTTATTAAACAGGAAAAACTTTGAAAAAACTGTGCGCAGTGAGTTTCAGGAAAAACCTAACTACAACTTTTATCATATGTTCATGAGGCAAGTGACCTTTGATACACCTAAAACGATTTTCAATTACATTTTTCAATTAAAACGTAAACGTAAAACTTTAAAACGTAAAATTTGAAATGAAATGGGTGAAATTTGGTGATACAACAAAGCAAGGATACAAAGATTTTAAAACATTAATTAGAAATTAATTTGCAACACTACTTCATTAACAGAAGTTAAGTGATCTACGTTAAAACATTCATGTCGAGCAATGTTCTAACAATTGAACAATTATGTTAACCGACAATTATGTTAAACAATGTTCTAACAATTATGTTAAACAATGTTCTAACAATTATGTTAAACAATGTTCTAACAATTATGCTAACAGTTAAACAATGTTCTTGTTATTATGTTAAACAATGATTTAACAATTATTAGGTTAAACAATGTTCTAACAATTATGTTAAACTATTGAACAATTATATCAAACAATATTGTAACGATTCTGTACAGCCAGAGAACAAGTATGTTAAAGTTGATCTATGATAGAACAAGAACGCTGACTAACTAAATAGATGTTAAAGTTGTGAGTGAATAAATTTTCTAGCGTGAAACTAAGCAATTCCTGAATAAAGTATTAAATAATAAACTATTAATAAAAACTACGATAAAACAACTATGTTCACTAACTATACAACTGTTGAACTGTGTGAGCTAAACGAATTCTCTAGCGTGACACAGTTCCTGAATAAAGTATTCAGCCAGTTCGAACAAAAGTAACAAACAAGACAAAACGTCGAGGCTGCATAAAACATCAACGAGCTGCACAAAGACCTGTTACTTATCAACATAAGTTAGAATATTTCATACTGTTATTCAATAACAAGTGTTATCGTCGTGTAAGAGAACCAAACGAGCTATTAACGCCGAAGTTAACGAGTGACAAACTACCGAGTGTAGACACAAAAATGGATTAAGCTTTGAACAGCAGACAGTGTGGAATACCCTCTAAGTATTGCGTCAGCAAGGCTTATGCCGTTCCACAGGTTCGAAGGTACCGCTCGGCATCCTTGATGCTTATTACGAGGGCGCCCATGTTTGTGTGAAGAACTCGCACTTGGTTTAGGATGGAAGTGAGATCTCGCTCTTTAACGACAAAGTCTCGTTCCCAGCCTGTACACAGTGTCCAGAGATCACAAAAATACATGCCTCGATCCATAAGCCGCAACAATATCGCGTGTTTCCGTACTGCACATTGCAGAAATACTCGAAGAATTGACTAATCTTACGTTCCGATGAATTGATAGATTAATCTTACGTGCCAGCGCGCACATATTGCAGTAAGAGGTCAAAGGTTAGACGGTGTGACGTCATGGATAACTTTAACCGCAGGCTGAGTGATATGAAGACATATCCTAGCTTATTATAAATAACTGTGATTTAGTGTACACCAACTGTTATTAAAATATTCACAGCGAAAGACCTAAAACATATTTATCCAAACAATATAAAATGACATTTAAAAATGCTCAACTTTAAAAATAAATATTACATAACGTTAATATTATAAATAGAAACAGAGCACAATAATAGTCCATTATGTATCAAAGATATAAAAAGCAATAGGAATAAAGTGACAAAGATAATATAGTATTCAAGTCAAAATTTTACATTGTGTATAAAAATGACAAGAAAAACATACAAAAAAGAACTATAATTAAGAACTACGGTACTCAATAGATTATCCAATTGCTAAATGTAATTTACGGTTTTTCGGTTTCATATTTACACAAAACAAGAAAAATATAGACGCAAGTCATTAAGCACAAAATACTGCTAGTGGCAAGAGAAGCATAATTGTAATTCTTCATGAACGTATCAACATATTAATTTATCAAAATAAAATAAACAAACACATATTTTATCATATTCAATCATCTAAATGATTTGTTTTTAATACATTTAATGACTTTTAATTTACTTAATACAGCATGAGGACGCGATGTGCTCTGTCTAATCTCGAAACTCTTTTTACTGTCAAGGATGTTGCATTTATGTTAAAAGGGATTATTAAGAGTATTAAACTAGTGGATTTTTGTGATTTAATAGAAACAGCTTGTAATTATTTTACTAAATTTGAACAAAATTCATAAATGCTCTACATACTCAGTTTCGTAATGAAATTGTGGTCCAATTATATTCGATAAACATAAAATACAGTATAATACGTATGACTAAACGGCTGCTGTAAAGAAATATTTGTACACAGACAACTGTCACCCTCTCAGTTGTCGCCCTTTCAAAGGTGCACCATATCGCCTAGCAACTCATAGAAAGAAATGACTGCAAAACAGACAGCGATAAACGACAATAATAATCAAAGGAATTTGTGATTTAAAGATTCAACAAATTTAGCTACTACATATGTAGAGTAATTTTAAGCAATGCAATCTAATCAGCAGAATAATAAGTACAGTACTGCTATCCAATAAGAAGATGTCCATGTCAATAATATTATAGCTGTGCTTCCGTTTGTTACAAGCATTCTAGATTTATAGCAAATAGATATATTGAAAGCCTTAATCATGTAACTAAATACCGTGAAGAAAGGCATGTTACCTTGCAGGTTTTGAACCTTTGTCCTGATACTCTGGAACATAATGGATGCCTTCTCTTTCAGCTCGTCAGCTCTCAGCTTGGCCTGACGAGTTTCATTGTACTTGGCTTCCAACTGACGTGACACTTCTTCATACTTCACGTTCAGCTCATTTGCATCCTAGATACAAAGTTAGCCATCTAGGTTCAGTTCATTTGAATACTAGGCACAAGGTGAGCACTTTAGGTTCAGCTCATTAGCATCCTAGAAACCTAGTTAGCTATTTAGGTTCAGCTCATTTGCATATGAGGCACATGGTGAGCAATATAGGTTCAGCTCATTTGCATACGCGACACAAGGTCAGCACTTTCGGTTCAGCTCATTAGCATACTAGGGACAAGGTCAGCAATTTAGGTTCAACTCATTTGCATAAAAGGGACAGTCAGAAATTTAGGTTCAGCTCATTTGCATACTAGGCACAATTTGAGCACTATGGGTTCAGCTCATTTTAAAACTAGGCGAAATATGCAGTTAAAAAATGACAATTATTAATGAAGCAGCACAATAAGCATCAAATAACGCATTATGTGCATATTGTGCTTATATCAGGTGTACCACTGTACCTATTCTAAAATTTAATTTCTACTGTAAAAAAATAGTCTAAGTTTTATAATACCTAAACTTCATATTACAATTAAGAAAGATTATAAGAAAAACTGGATTGGACATGTTTTGAGGGGCGAGGGATTGATGAAACATGTGATAGAAGGCAGCATTAAGGAAAGGAGAGGACATGGAAGACCGAGACAGAGTACGCTTCATGAACTGATGGAGGGCAAGGAGGAATCATATGTGCAAATGAAAAGGATAGCGGAGGACCGTGAGTTGTGGAGGAAATGGATACCAGGGACCTGCCTTCCGGCAGAGCACTAATGATGATGATGATATTACAATTCTTGTGTTTATCTTAATTACAAACTTTCTGCACCTCTTCACACAAGCTGCAACAAATCATGTCTATGTCAAACGCTTTCCTCAGATTAAAATGGTGGTAAATCCTACCAGCTCGGCTTTGTTCGCGAGTTCCTCCGCAGCCTTGGCCTCCATCGCGGCTCTCTGAACGTTGATCTCATTCTCTGTGAACTTGATCTTGATGGCCATGACCCGGTCACGCAGGTCAATGACCCTTGTCAACGTGTTTGTTGATATCTCATTCGACTCTGTTGTAATTCGTTCAATCTACAACCAGCATAAAATTTTTTATGATCATTAGAAAGTCATAGTTTCTTGTTTCAACTTTATACAGTCGACATTTACACACTACACAATCAATATTCAATGACAATTGTACATGAAAGAAATCCTGTCCTTACTACAAGCAATAAGCAAGGTTTTTATTCAGTGAGTCACTAAAGCTCGAAGAAATTTCTAGTCTAGAAGAAAACTGTTGAAATATAGAACAGCTTTGACACATTTAAAAGGTGTTTTAGTCATAATTTTCGTTAACCATTGTACTTTGTTTAGTTTGTTACAAAAAAATGTTTAAGATGGTGCAGTTCGAATGAATTGGGTATTACAGGGTAGTGTGCAAGCTCTTACTAACAACAACAACAACAACTTTGAAATTCGTAAGAAATATTGAAGCATAGGTGGAGTTTTTTTAACACTCTTATTCATAAAATATTTACTATACATTTCAAACCAATTGAGCATCAGAAGATGTAGATAAATAATTGTCACAATGATAAATGATCAAAAAGAAATCATGACGATTATGATTATAAATGGCAACGTTTATGATGACCTCATCATCATCATCAAATGGTAAAAGCTAACAATCAAGCAGCGTGATGCCATTACCGTATTAAGATCCTCTTCGGTCTCATCAATCTGAATCTTCGTCGAACTGATGGCCGACTCCGCCTTTGACTGAGCCTCGGCCGCCATCTTGAGCAGCTCGATAATCCTTTGAGCCGTTCTCAGAACATCCTCGGCAGATTTCCTAAGAGAAGAAATTACAGAGCAGAGATCTAAGGGAGAAGACTACAAACGACTAGTAGCAACACATTAAATATTGAAACAAATACAATCACATAACTCCTGAAAAACTCTACTTCGGAAGTACTCTACCCGTGTATAAATTGTCCAATCATGTGACTACCTGTTCTAAAATTTATCAGCCAATCAAATACTTACTTGACATGACTGTACCTGCCAATTAACAGCTTACATAGTAAACATGTATCAGCCAATCAACAGCTTACTTGCTATAAATGTATCAGCCAATCAGCTGCTTACTTGCTATAAATGTATCAGCCAATCAGCTGCTTGCTTGGTAAAAATGTATCAGCCAATCAGCTGCTTGCTTGGTAAAAATGTATCAGCCAATCAAAAGCTTACTTGCTACAAATGTATCAGCCAATCAGCTGCTTGCTTGGTAAAAAGGTATCAGTGAATCAAGAGCTTACTTGGCATCAATAGCTCTTCTCTCGAGAGCCTTGACTCTCTCCAGGTCGGCCCGGGTGGCATCAAGGATGCTCTCAATGTCCGTCAGACCACGGATCGTTATGTTGATCTTGATGGCAAGTTCTCTGATCTGATCCGGTGTAAGGGAGATGGTCATACGCAGGACTTCCTCTGCCACCTAGGCGTGCAAAAACATGTTCAAACATTTCAGGGCAAGAATGAAGATGGATGTTAAATAATAAAGCGCAAGCAAACATCTCCACATGCATTCACATATCACTCATATCTAGTCACATTAAAGTCCACAAGTCACAGTGTTATTGATTATAATGGAAAAGTTACTCATGTGTCGAATGCCGGCCACTTTTACAAAAAAGCTATTTAACCAATCAAAAACTGAACAAAGACAATTCGCCAGCCACATTAATTTATTGAACAAAATTAACAATTCATTGGTCTGGACATTTCTACAATCACATAACTCGTCTGATACAAGAAGCCAGGTCTTAAGTGCTGCAATAGATCTTCTCTATGAGTTTTCAGCCTACCTCTCTGATCTCCCTGGGGGTCGCACCCCTCCACCTACCTCTCTGATCTCCCTGGGGGTAGCACCCCTCAACCTACCTCTCTGATCTCCCTGGGGGTCGCACCCCCTCCACCTACCTCTCTGATCTCCCTGTGTAGCACCCCTCCACTTACCTCTCTGATCTCCCTGGGGGTAGCACCCTTGACGTTGAGGAACTCCGTGATGGATTCGATGAGCACTTGAAGGTCGGTGCGACTGCTCTCCGACTGGTTCTTCGCAAACTCCGCTCTCTCGTACGCCATCTGCGCGTCTCTGTGCGCCATGTCGCACAAGTCTCGTGCACTGTTTATCTGCATCGCGCACAAAGCAATCGCACACGTTGATTTATGGGTTAAAATACACTGAACAGGTTTAAATATTTCATGTTATAGAAGCATTTAATGTATAAATCTGCTTTGGAAGATATTAATCAATAATATAATAGCCAAGAAAATATGTCAAACAGACCATACGTTTAGATTAAAATACATTTGTGCACCACCACATGCACATATCGCACAGTCAAAATCATTGAATTACAAAATTAATTTGCAGTATGGTACAAGGTGTTGAGTCGCAACACAGTACAAGACGTATAATTTACAATCTCTTCAAGTTAAAATAAAAGCAAGTTAAATGGCTGAAGAACCTCTTGGATGTTAGTGTCCGCAGACTGTTGCTTTTCTTTCAGCAGTATTTCAGCTCTCTTCGAGAGATCCAGGGCTGACCCAGCCTTGGACACAGCTCCGTCCTGGCAGCTCAAACCTCCACCACACTTTCCGCACCCAGCTCCACCACAGACGGGATCACATGGATCTCCCCTCCCATCACACACCTACAAACAACACACACACAGGATTATATGGATCTCCCTTCCCATCACACACCCAAGTACAAAGCACAATCATGCTTATAATTTGACATATTTTAAACATTCAATAACTGCA
Organism: Buchholzia appendiculata; assembly: GCA_034694885.1. NCBI lineage: Eukaryota > Metazoa > Annelida > Clitellata > Enchytraeida > Enchytraeidae > Buchholzia > Buchholzia appendiculata. The sequence goes on from JAQFYQ010002003.1 coordinate 8,257, forward strand.
GCCCATAAAAACAAAGTATTTTACAAAAAAGTTTGTCAATAATAAAAAGGCTAAGATAAATTTCAGCTGATTAAAAAAATTAATTATAAAATATAAAACTAAGTCAGCAACAGACTAAATTCAACAATATAATAGTATTATGCTTGAAAGCAGCAGATTGCTTGCTCCATATTAAGACAAAGTACGTTTGTAATTGCCATACCAAATCGTTGAGATCAACAATCTTTGAGTTGATGCCGACGAGCGTGATGTTGAGTTCTCGTATGCTCGCTTCGTTCTGACCGAACGACTGATCGAAGGAGCTTTTCCGGTTGCGGATCAACTCGTCTACTTGATTGCGAACATATTCCGACCTTCTGATGGTGTTAGTCGTCGACTCAACCTTGAACTGCGCTTGACGAGAACGTTCGTAACTTTCCTTGATGTCATTGAATGCACCTGTCAGCACCAGCATCAACAGTATCAGAATAAACACACTGGATCATAAACACACTGGGTTCAAAACACATTCATAAACACATGGGAGTCATAAACACATCGTAATCAACACACTTGGAGTCATGAACATAAATCTACTACATAAAAACTAACTTGCAAAGATTAATAAAACATTTCATTAAATTAACTTAGAAAATATTTTAAGTTTCCTCCATTTTTGACGCTTCACAGAAGCTCAGAAAGTACCTAAATGTCACAGCCAAGTTCGAGACCGAACTTGGTCTTTAGAAAAAGGCAAAAGCACCGAGGCAGTAATCACATTCCTCCAGGTTGTAGAGAGGATGCCCTAAGAAGACGAAATGCCTCTAGGCTACCCATCACTGTATACAAGCAAACCCTCACTATATCAATGGAAATATTCAGTTGTGCAAAAAAAATCTGGAAAAGATGTTGATATTTTAGGCTCAAAATACCTGACCAAAGAATCTGATCAAAACATCAAAACCAATTTCTGTAGCGAAATATATACTGTACCTGTGGGATCACGAACAGCAATATCGGTGGCATTGAATCTCAGCGACTTGGCAGCTCTGATGAGGATATCGATGCGAGTACGGATAGATGAGATTCTGTTGTTGATGTTCTCGACTTTGTTTGTCGTGTTCTGGATGTCGTTGTCCAGCTGGTCAAGAGTGGTCGAACTGGTCGTCAAGTTTACTCTAATGATGGTTCAAACAATATCAGCACGGTTATACACAACTAAGTCAACAAAGACTGAATACAATAATATAATAATATTACGCTTGAAAGTCACAGATTGCTCGCCTTATGTAGAGATCAGTAATAATTATTACAACTTAATGAATAACATTATGTTACGACGATGTTAAAGATTACCAATCTTCATTACGTTGTTAAAATTACGCTACAATAATAAAAATATTAACAATACGCTACAACAACACAGATATCCGAGATGGCAGCAAGAAGCAGTGAAAGCAATACAGTGATCACGATTCCTACTTGCAACAACTCAGAAACAACAATCGGAAAATTCAGCTATAAGATGAAACTTGTGAGCAAATAGCTACTGACAAGATAAATAGCTCATTCACAGCTAATGCTCACACTGTCAAATAAGTAGCTTTAAATCTCGATTGTTCATTGTAAATAAATAGCTTTTAATGGCTTCTGTTCACTGCCATATAATAATCATCAGATAATGATTCGCTTATGTTATCATGCAAAGTCAAACCGGATCATTTCCAATCTCCTGCGGATGTCTTCCAGTCCATCCGGAGCAACTCCAGTCCCCTCGATGATGCGTCGAACCTCCTCAAGCTTATATTCCATCTCCCGGAATTCTCTTTCATACGCCCCAGTGCCACCGCCGCCAGTTTGGATCCGACCTCCTTCTTGAATCAAAATTGTAGTTTCATCTGATAAAAAATAAATAACAAGATATCAATGAAACCCGGATTACAAATTAAAAAGTGCCTGAATTACACCAATAAAGTAATGAAATTAGCAATTAGGTAACTACTAATAAATAATTCATATTTTAAGCGATAATTAGATTAACACAAAAAATTAATAAAAGGGTCAAATTAACAAATTAACCCAAGTAACATTTTGAATTGTATTTCATCAATAACCAATGTTTAGATTTATCTGGCTCGTCACAGATTTTGTTGGGAGGAAATCTAAGGAATCCTCCCCACATTCCCACCCTTAATTTGAGCAATGATTCTTCAGTAACTAAAGCAATAAGTACTACATGGACATAAATTACAGAATATAATATAGTATAATGCATAAATATCAAACATTGAATCTAAATATAGTAGAATAGATATCAGATATCATATATTAGGTATAGATATCATACAAATACTATCGCTTTATAAAGGGTCCAATGAGGTCAGACAATGCAAAAACTTCATCATATACCTCCAACTGCATGACAAGATGAGAAACAAGATTGTTGGCGTCACGAAGGGCATCCGCCAGTAAAATCTCTGCCAATGATCTGAATGCATGCCGACACTCTAAGGTAGTTAATAAAAGCCTCTCACTTCTGATCTCATTGATAATCCTGTCCCAGTTGTCGTAACACTCTCCGCAGGGGACGCAGTTTGGCAAAGTGCCAGTAGTTCCGCGCGCACACCTGTCGCATCTCTCTCCAGCCACACCTGGTGCACACTCGCACCGACCCGTGCGCCTGTCGCACTGATTACTCGAGGAACCCTGGAAGTTGCACTCGCACGCTGCAACAACAACAACAACAACACGCATGAAGCAACAACAACAACATCTCATGAACAACAACAACAACAACAACACGCATGAAGAAACAACAACAACATCTCATGAACAACAACATCTCATGAACAACAGCAACAACAACACGCATGAAGCAACAACAACAACAACAACAATATCTCATGAACAACAACAACAATACGCATGAAGCAACAACAAGTAACAACCCACTTCAACATCATTCAACGTGCCTCAATAATAAGCACCAAATAAAACTATACCTTAACAACAGGTACAACAACAATATGTCCAAACAACAACACGCTCCAGCAATAAGACTCAGCAACAACAAACAACAACACAATGACAACACCCTCAAATGTATGGTGCTAATAGCCTCATATGTTCATGACGATGACAATGATGATTGCCTTGTTGTTAGTAAGTGAAGTCCGCTGAAAAGATGAGCAAGATAACATTTCTCAATCATGACTAACACAGCATCAAACTACTTTCAAACTTATTAATCATTAAAATGTTTATTAGCTTTAAAACACTAGCAACAAGGTGAAGATATCCAAAATTATAAACTTTGATACATTTAACAGATGTGAAAAAACTGCTTTAAAATCTGACTTAGTTCATTTCCTACACCCTACTAAGTACTGATGCAAACTTTGAGTTTGCTCAATTCTATAAAACTTTCAAACATGATCTAACATGACAATCGAAGAGAAGCACAGAATTTTCAGAATGTTTGTATATAGCGAAAGATAAAGATAATGACGTCACGTACGCCTGCAGTGAGAGCGAGGGTCTCCCCAGTGGAAGTCTGGACAGTCCCGACAGTCCCGACCACCTCGGTCCGGCTTGCAGTGACACTGACCATCAAACTGTCCACAACATAACAACAATACTTTAACTGTCTGCTACAGAACTATTGAGAGCATGAAAGTAACAAGCTGTCTATTAACTACAAACTATCAACACCGTACTGTTCTGAACTACTTCTTGACAGTGAACTGTTCTATTAAACAATAAACTGTCTGTGAGGCAACAAATCGAACTGTACATAGTACGACAACATTAAACTGTCATTTATGAATGTGCAACTGTCTTCAAAAAGACAAGTTGATTACAATGCAAAACCTCATCATCAATTTGTTCACAATCAATCTGTGCACAATCTAACACATTGCAGTAGCTAAAGGAAGCTCTTATTTCCAACGGACAGAATTCACAAATTATGCTAAACAAGTACCAAAAGCTGAACATTCAAACCATGTGGAAAGATGAGCTTTTAGATCAGTCAATATGATGATGATGATGATGATGATGATGATGATGATGATGATGATGATGATGATGATGATGATAGTGCTCTGTCCGAA
>JAQFYQ010002004.1:0-12346 GCA_034694885.1 Buchholzia appendiculata
TCTCTCTCTTCCACTCTCCCCTTTCTCTCTGCTCCCTCTCTCTTTTCTTCCTCAATTACAAAGCCTATATTTAGAAGGAAAATGCGCGCGTCTAATTAAATCGTCCAGCATCTTCCAGGGGGCCGGGAAAATTGCGCTGTTTCAGCGCCGATGGAACGCAATGCTGAGCTGAGCGCAGTAAATCGTGAACGGATCAGCTGATTGTCATTTTCAGCGATTACGAGAAAGCGACTGATCTCGCAGTTGGATGGAACAGGCGTCGTTGCGGGTTATGTCGCCATTAAAACACTGGCTCTGCCGCCGCTCTGCGTTATGCTCTTCACACACACACGCACAATACGTGCCACGTCTGTTGGCATTGTATACACACAGACGATTTCCGTTATATCATTGATTTCCATTGATTTCTATAGAGATTCTTTTTAGTAAAGATTTTAAAGTAAAAGTATAGTTTTTGGAGCCTTTTTTTAGATAGAAAGTTGTCTGTGCTCAGATCTTCTACCCTCAGTCTCACCTCAGTTATAGTCTCGGAAACAAATAACTATTTATCATTTTTGTCGAATCGTAGGATAACATTTAAAGTGAAATTATATGTTCTTTTAGTCGTAGTATCTTTAAGATAAACTAGATTCATTGTTTAAGCTGCTGTGCATTTAGTTATTATATCGTAACATATACGAAGCCAAGTACTATGCGTTTTCCACTTTAATTTTATATCTGCCGTGTGATCAATACGCCATTGCGTTCACGCGTAAGATTGTAATCCAATCAAACTTTTTCAGCGAGTATTCACATCCAAAAATACAATTTAAAATTACTATATAATGCAAACGTTTAGCGCGTTAAACAATTTCAATTTCGAAGCATTTAGGATATTTCATAACAAAATCATTTTATTCTATTATCATAGTTTTTACAATTATTGTTATGTTTATCACTCCGTGTACGACCTGGCTACACAGTATACGATTATAAATATATGTGTTCACTTATAGCTAAACGCATGTTCTGAAAAATAAAGAACCTGATTCGGATAAATTACTAGTCCTATATTATGAAACAAAGGAAAAAAATTCAATTTTTGACTACGCATAAATAAGTCGATTTCATTGTTACTTCGCTGATGCGAATATTGTGACATCGCAATGCTGTACTGAGTAAAACGTAGAGTAAATCTATAATTATATGAATAAATTTGAATGCCTGCCTTTAAGGCATAAACTCCGCCTGTAATAAATAACCGAAAATCCAAAATATTTCCCTTTAAGCATTCTACTTCACAGAGTTAGTAAATAAAGGAAGTCAATCACTGCGAGTTGTCATAATCACATACAAGACGATAGTTTGTCTTCATTGCAAGCGCGAGATAATGTTACAGGCAACACCTTGAAAGCTGAGCGAGTGGGACAAAGCGACACGGGCGTAGAAAGAAAAGACAAGAGCAGGGAATACACGCGAGAAACAATTGAAATCATTTTTTAAAAAACCTTCGAGACAATCTATTAACAAGGAAATCAACTAAATCACTAAATCTCATAATTAATTTCATCAAGGTACAAAAAATTGATTAAAATGTGACACGTGAGTACGAGCCAATCATGTCATGCCACATTACAAGTCATGACTTTACGTCATAACAAACCAGCCTGTGCTTCTTTACTCTGTTTCTCACCTTCACAGATCGCAAATCACATGTCACACATCACAATTCACGTGTCATATAATTCAGCGCACGGTAATGACGTCACATACAACACATTGCGTGACATCATATAAATTCATAATCTGACTTCTTCCCAGTTCTTCACAAATCACAATGAAAAAATTTGTTTTTGAGATCAATCGTGGCCACATTTTTTTGCTTATATATAAAATATGCTTAAACAATGCATTGCCTATGGATAATAATGAAAATAGAATATAAAGCATCAGACGTAAGTCAAATCCCTTCATTTTAATGAATCGTCTCAGCGTACACTTCCAAATCGAAAGATTTCTGCAAAGCCTGTGTGGACGCGTTTAGTAAAATCCAGTCCAGTTTACTTTAAATCACTGATTTTGCTCAGTCTCGATATACTCCTTGAGTTCTGACATGCACCAGTACAGAATCATTCTGGCAGAAATCAGGACAAAGACTGCAAATCAATGACGCTTCATCATTTTTTACAAATTTCAGCGATTTTTAAAGGGATATTTTCCAGCAGCAGGCTGATCATGATTTTAAGAGACATCAAATATGAGCCTTATTCGCACTAACCATATATACGTGCTATGTCAAATGACACGTACGTCGCCATTAATTTTCAAAGTATACGACCAATGGGTGTTAATAAATAATTATTGTACAGTAAAATTATGGGTTTGTTAACCTGCTATTCTCACAGTTAATCATGGGTTATGTTAAAATATGTTACACTAGTCGTAAACAAAATTAGAAAGTCGAAAGCCAGTATATGAACAAGTGTATATAACTTTGCCAAAACAAAGTGGTTTGTTTACAATTATTAAAAATTCTTTCAAGATACTTATTTCAACATATTTTTCATATACACATTTGTTATGCTGGTTGAATTTGGAAGTCCTCTACAATCGTATAAATAATAACTAAACTGTGAATCTAAGTAAAAATGATAAATTCAACAAAATTAAAAAATAAGATGTGCTTCATTGATTACTATGAACTCAATCAGGCAGACGACTGAAAGCTGCTCAAATCTTGTTTTGTGTAACTAACACATTGATGGATTGTGGTTGTCTGCAGGTGTCCCGTAACGAGGACAGATCAGTCCTATCCCTATACACGGGTAGAACCGGTTCTACCTCTGCTCTACACACGGGTGGATGACATTTACATAATGCAATCTTTCGCATCGAACAATGTTTCCGGTCTGAAACATTATTTCCATAAAAAAATTCCCGTCCGGTGTGATACCGGTAGTATTGTAGTAGTAAACAGAGGAAAAAGATTTAGTATACAGCTTCATTGGTAGCAAATGGAAGAAAAGCAGATATGGTACAATACTTCAATTAAAGGAATATAACTATCTTAATACAAGCCATCCTCATATGATGCTATATAGAAAGTGTTGTTTACTTTAAAACTGAAAGGCATTACTTGGCAGTTTGTGCACCATGTATGTATCCCCATGAACTTGAACAATATTGTTCACGGGCACCCATTATTCAGCAATTCTGTTTACTTTTCTTTTCTTTCCCAACTTTGTCGTCCACATCCACCCCCTCCTCCCTCCCCCCATCACACTTGCTCACCGTGTCTCTCTGCATTTTCAAACCACCAGGGTCTACCACGTGCTTATCGATCAATGACGTCATTAATGACGTCATATTTGGAGGTTGATAGAGCGTAACAAAGGTCCTGGGATCGGCAGAACGTGACGTCAAACTGACAAAAATATTCATTCAAATACTAAGAATCCAGAAAAGTGAATACATATTTTTATTTAAATCCAATAAGCTTTAACTATTATAGAAAGTCATGAACTAAATTAATATAGTTAATATTATGATCCTTTCATGAAAATTGTTTCAGCGTCTCAAAACTCTGTCACCGTTAGCGTTTCGAACACCTAAATTTGTTTCACCGGCATGACAGGATTAGCCTTGGTTCTACTTAAAAACGTTGGAGATTACCCAACTTGCAAACCATGACTACCCCCACGGTTGAACGTTGGCTGAAGCACTTATTGAGAATGTGGCGAACTACGATTACGTCTGACTACAGGCCAATAAATTAAACAGATTTCTGTCACGATCTCCCAACGTTGCTTTATTTGCATCTTATAAAGTTGTTTCATTAATATTAATCAGATTTCTTTCGTTTAATATTTGATTTAATTTATTCTGTTAATTGAACTGCCTTCCGTTGCATAATTTCTTGTTAAATTTGCATATTCTCGTGTCCTTTACAATTCCATTTTTTGCATATTTCTCTGTAGATGAATCATTCGTTTTAGTAAGTATACACTGTGTCATGAAACAATAGATACAAGGTAGATAGACCAATTACTCAAAGAGCAAAGAGAGTAGATACATTTCTTGGCTTGCTGCCAACTAACTCACAGTCACACTAGTCATATTTGCGATTGATCAACGTCGACGACGTCGCCGACTCCGTTCCGCCCACCGCCGGCCGAACAACAGCGCCGTGAACGCCTGCCGAAACTCCCTATTAAAGATCGTATATATGATAGGATTGAGCGCCGAATTGCAGTAACCGAGCCAGAATATAACGGCGAATACTGCATCCGGAATGGAAACCTTGAGCATCTGCGTGATGGGATAGATCATAAAGAAGGGAAGCCAGCAGCCGACAAAGGAGACCATGACGATCCCGAGCACGAGCGTCGCGCGACGTTCTCTCGCTCGCGCAATCTTCCTCCTCATCAGATCCGGGTCGTCAACGAGCGTAGCGCTGCACTGTTTCGACGTTTCTATTAGCGGCTCCGTAGCGTTATCGGTCTGTTCGCGGCGATTGAACGTTGCTTCTTTATTGTCGACGGACAGTTGGCATGACATTCGCGGTCCACCTTGTTTATTCAATGGCTTGGGATTGTCACTTCGCGCCGGCTGCAAAGCATTGTTTGTCAACGACGACGACGAAGACGCAGAGTTGTTTTGGGTTGGATTGACGAAAAAAACTCGATTGCTTTTTTCCGTAGGTGTCCAATTGGTATCGTCCTGCCCGAGGGTGTTGTGCTCACAGTGGCATTGATTGGAGTCTCTGGGTGGGTGAATTTCGTTTCGAACGTGGATTGAAGATATTGGAATGATCTGAGATGAAATGTCTGGCACATTTTGCCTCGACGTGTGACTGTTCCGACTTTTACCCAGCGTAGAGGCCTGGTTAGATTTCTGCGTGTGTCCGCATTCCCATGTTGCATTCTCAAGTTTGCCGATGACGTCATTGCATCTTTGCTGGATGTTGGTTTCAGAAGTTGGCTTGGTCACCTGCGAGCTGATGGAGTCACTGTCGGAGTCAACATTGAAGAGAAATTTATACTTTAATTTATAGCTCGTTGAAAATTTTGAACTAGTCGCTTGGCTAGTGTTCGTCATAACAGTATTTGATTTATTTGATGCTTTGTTATTTACTTGATTAAAATCTTTGCTATGGCATGCATGGTCTCCGTTCGTTCGCAGATTAACGTCCGTTTCGGATTCCAGAGCAACTTCAACACCACCCCCATTAGAATCACGTAGCTCGTCTGAATAGTTCTGGGGAACTTTGTGCATTTCCTCCGCACTCAGCATAACATAGGCATCCCCCTTGTTAGCCATCGTCAACCCGGTGCGTTTTTCCATGTTCATATTATTAATCCGTTGGATCGCCTTCTTCTTTATGTTCCGCCGCGCGTGCTTGCGAGCCGCTAAGTATATTTTGAAGTAAACCATGATCATGAGAGCGAGAGGCAGATAGAACGACCCGATCGATGAGTAGATGACGTAGCCGAGTTCCTCGCTGAGGAGACACAGCGGAAGTCCAACGTCGTTGAACGGTTGCGGTCGTTTCCAGCCAACAAGCGGCGGAAGGCAGATAACCATGGACAGAATCCAGACGGTTGATATCATGAAGATCGCTCTACCCTGAGTCCGTTGCTTGATGTATTCGATAGCACGCGTAATGGACCAGTAACGATCCAAACTGATGAGACAAAGGTTGAGTATCGACGCCGTACAGAGTAGCACATCGGTTGACAACCACAGTTCACAAATGATCGTACCGAAGTACCAGTAGCCCATCAGTTCGTTAGCGAGTGAGAGAGGCATGACGAACAGACCGACCAGGAGATCACTGACGGCCAGTGAGGCGATGAACCAGTTCTGAGGTCCCTTCAGGTTCTGATCGACGGCGATAGCGACGATGACGAGACCGTTGCCGATGACGATGGCGAGAAGGATGACGGTGACGATGATGGATGAGAGAACGATGTGTTGTAAGGTGTAACGTGTTGTGATGTTCACGTGTCCAAGGTCCGTGTCTGATCCGTTCAGTGATACGTTGAGAACGACATAGCTGGTAATCCACGTGTCGTTCCAGTTGATGTCGTCGTAGAGTTTGGAATAAAAGTAGGGATTCTCTTCAGAATCGGCCGGATTCATCCTCAAGCATATGGACAAGTGTGATCCAGATGTGGAAGAAACTAGACGAAGAGACGTTTCAACAATTGCATCTCTATACGCGGAAAATGATTTTCTGTAAAATTATTACTCGAACTTCGACAAGCATCTGTTCTCTGAAAATAAAACACAAATATTTTAGAATAATTTTTAAAACAGCGTGTGTGCTTATTATCATTTGTTATATATTTTGAAGAGTAGCTGAAACTCAAAATTAGATTTGAAACTGGGGTGGCTTGAAGTGATCTTGATTAGTTTTGTCATGCCATAGCAACAATCTGCATCGCCAATAACCATCTATTAATAGTAATAACGACTAATATTTCCATTCGTTTATAACACATTAAAGCGTTCCTATTTTATCGGACTCATCTTTCATACTTTTGACTCAACTTTCGCTGTAATTTTTAATTATTTTTGTGCACAACAGAGACAAATTATCGCTATATTTAATAACAGCTTTAAGTTAATAATTATTCATTAATAAATGAATAATTATTAACTTAAAATGATTTAAATAAATGTAATTTATATATGTAATAAATTTAATTTATTAATTTAATAAATGTAATTAAAGCGTAAATTAGAGAAGGGAAGCAACAACGAAAAGTTGCCTCTAAATATCATTCCACTTTTCGCAATTCAGTAAGAAAGTTCAAAAGCAGCAAAATTAATTAATCTCCTGGTTAATCCTTTTGCAACAAACTACAAAAAGCCAAAGTAGTTTGAATTTTACGAGCTTAATACGAAAAAGCGCAAATGTTTGTAATCACTACTGTTGTAGATGTTAATATATAAAGTCTGTTAACGACGAGCTTCTTTAAAATCAGGAATAAAACGTTTTGTCTGAGCCAGGAATCGAACCCAGGTCTCCTGCATGCGCAAGCAAGCGTGTTACCACAACGTGTTACTGCTATTATCTTGGTCTCCCGCTCTACTCGTTCTTGGAAGTCATATTTATCGTAAACGTATTCATATCGACACCTCCACCTTGCAAGCGCCGCACCACCCGCGTGAGTTATACTTTTAACTCCTTATTTCTAAACATCTTGCAACGCACCCCTACTTTAATCAGCGCTAGAATATATTCCATATGTTGTGCATATTGATTCTAACAATCTCAGATTTTAATAATTGCATGAACTTTTCAAAGCTGGTTTCTGCGTTATTTCAACATATGCCCTGCGAAGAACAGCCGTTATGATTTATAATTTTATTGCTTGATACTTGATGCTATTTTTCTGGGATCATGGGATGCTGCATCATTTATGAAAATGTCAGTCTTCAAAACTATCATTGTGTGCATTCTGTATAGTCAGACTTCGAACTCGCCTTCAATTCACGCAAGTAACGCCAAACGTTTAGTACTTATACAATTCGATCCAATATAATAGCAGTCAACGATGTCAAATTTTCTAAGCCAAACATTTTATATTTTCAAAGTTTACTGAGTTACTACATCTTACAAATTATTACTGAGTACATATCCAAATAGCACTGTTATAACTTAGTACAAACTGTAGCCAACTCTTTTGTGCGGTAAAGGCTTCACGTTTTCTCTCAACTAACATCGAATTATAAGCTCTGTCCGCTTGTCCTATTGCAACTTCGCTGAACACTATATCCGACGCCAAACTCCACAGTAACAGACGGGGCACTAAACGTCAGTTTCGAATTCTACAACTGCTAACAACAACTACTGCTACTAACTACGATTTATATCCAGGCTCGTATCGCTCCGTTGCAGACCTGTGATTTCGAGGCAGAGTTGAAAGCGGCGCGAGCGACAGTGCCCCGTGCGCCGCGTGTGCCGCGGCGTGCCGGTGAAGAGAGACAGTCCATTGAGCGGCGTCCAACACGCCGCTACTCAGTGCTAACGTATTCTCAGTCACGTCAATGCTTTTAAACTATCGATGCGAAACACGGCGCGACCGCCGGTCTCTCAGCGCCGCCCGAGAACTCGCCACCCGCCGCCGGGCTGGACCCGCGTGCCCGGCCCCCGGCCCCGGGCACAAAAACGGTCGTAAGAAATTGCATCCACGTAAATACAACAATTTGCAGCAATGATCATTATTGTCGGGAACGGTTTGTTCTTCAAGCGTCCGTTCATTTTGAGCAAGATTTAGAGCACATCGTGAGAGGGTCCTATGAGCAGGAATTAGATCAATTGTGTGAGGGAAGTTCGTTTTGGAGCATGAAGTAGAGCTTGCTTGCTTTATGACTTGATGACTCATAGAACAATTGTGAATGAGAAATTCTCGTTTGGAGCAGGAAATCTAGGAAATAGAGCAACTGTACTTGTGAAGTTCGTATTGAAAAAATTGGGAGAGAATTTTATTGGAATCAGGGCCTCATTCCCCCTCAGGATGGTTAGAGCACCCTCCAAGACCCTACAATTTTCATCCTGCTTGCTTCCTTCTAGTGTGAACCTTCCCTCAAGCTCAAACTTCCCTCCTCCCATAGGTTGGAAGCCCTGAGCAAGACTGGGGGATGTCTAATTGTCCAGCACACTAAGTGCAACAACTGGGTGGGTGTGATAAGCAGTACTGCATAGGAATGTTTGGCGGGACTCGAGATGTACTTTCTGTATCCACCATGCATTGGACCGGATTTGAAAGTGTTTACGCATTGATGTTCCTCACTTCTCCCCCTAAATAAAATGCTGGCTACGGGCCTGACTAAACATGTGTCTACTAATGTGACATATTCTGTGTCAATAGTTCAACTCTAGAGCTTAGAATTCTTGTGAAATATTTTATTTATGGATTTACAAAGTATTTATTAATAGTGCATTATTTTACATTACGGTATTATGAAGCATAGCGAGTAAAGCGTTACTAATTTTGTCACACTGCCATCATTCTAAGGTTCTTCGTTGATTGACTTCTCACGGTGCAAACGTTAATGTATAGAGGCCAAAGGGTTTTCTCTCAAAGTAGTGCCTGCTGCTCTGTTGCAGAATACTGGGTTCTCGTTTAGCATCGATTCACTGGCATGTTTCTTGAAGAATACTCAACTAAACTCCACTGTTCGACAAATCCACCAAGAACGCTGCGGTCAACTTCACTCAGCGTCGAATGTCGAAACGTCACAATTGATAGGTAAAGTGACAACATACAAGCTCAAATATGAGGCAATCAGTCACAGTGAGTCAGGGGCGCCGTTTTATGTTTGATAATGGAGGGGGGGGGGGCTAAAATTTCTTTTCGTAAATTTTATTTCGACATTGGGGGGGGAGTATACTTTCGCCCACCACCCTGCGCCAACATTGGGGAGCGAATTTTTCAATTATAAAGAACAACCATATATGTTGGGGAGCTAATCACTACATAAAGCATAATTTATGTAGTGTTTGGGGGGGGGCGAGCAACGAATACTTTCGCCCCGCCAAAACAAGAAAATTAGGTAAGATATAGCACAAATGTTCAAACTTCAAAATAACAATCAATATGCAAGCATGCAACGTACACCAGCCACTTCGCTTCTGTCCAGCGTTCAACTAATTTTGTCAATCAGGATTAAAATCTGGCATTAATTTTTGTATAATACAATGATAATATTGGGTAGGGCAAGCCGACATGAACAACTCGTCCTTCATCATCAAAATTTAGGTCGATCGCTTCCTTGCATTTCCTACCTCTAAAAGCAGTTGGTAAAATTCGTAAAAATAATGGGAGTGTAGCGAACTAAAAAAGATCTTAATTTGTTACTAAGCAGGCCTAGATTTATGTTTATGGAAGTAACTTATATACAGATTTTGATAAATTATTATTATACAAATTATTATATACAGATTTTGATAAAAAATAACCCTAAAAGAAAAATAATAAGAAGCTAACTTAAACCACAAATGCTAACATTTGGTGGTGGTCCAAACGATACTTTCGCCCGCCCTATTATTAAGATTGGGGCGAACTCCCTCTTCCCCCTCCTGGTTTGGCGCCTAGGCTCTTGCTAACTTTGGATCGATCGCTTTCTTGATTCCTTCTTCTGGTTTTTGGGGGGCCTTTAATTTTAGAAACGTGTCAATAAATATTTATCGCGAGCGCAGCGAGCAAACTTAAAAAATGTGTAAATATTGATTGAGTTTTGTTGATTTACACACAGAAAATCAATCTAGAAGCAAAGTTATTGAGGGGCGAAAACAGTGATATAAAGTGGGTGGTGGGCAAACAGATGCTTTTGCCCCCCCCCCCTCATTATGAAGATTGGAGACGAACTCCCCTGCCCCCCATCCTCGGTTCGGCGCCTAGGTTCTTATATGTATTGGGTCGATCGCTTCCTTGTCTTCCACGTCCCAAGTTTTTTGTTGGCGTCTTTGATTTTTAAAGCATGGAATAAATATTTATTGCGAGCCGCAGCGAGCTAACAAATTTTTCATACAAATTTAGCTTAATTCTAAAATCAATATTGTAAGCAAAATTATTCAGGTGCGAACTTAAAAAACAGTGCCAACATCGGGGGAGGGGGGCGAAAGATACTTTCGCCCCCACCATTAACATTGGGGAGGCGATTGCTCCCTCCTCCCGGAAACGGCACCTCTGCAGTGAGTGAGTCTGTGACTGCTGCACAAGATCAAGATATGCTAACACCCCCCGTGTCACCTAACACCCCCCCCCCGCATAAAATCAAGAGAACGTATTTGGCACGATTTGCAAAATATAATTAATCCCACAGCTCATTGTAGCGAATCGTGGAGGTCGGCTGATGTAGTCAATTCCCCTTTGGTTGATGACCTTGCAATCCTGAAACTGCAGGATGTCTACTCCCTCGACGCCGGTGGTCACTGCTACACAGCTTTCGATCAGAATAGAGACTGAGAAATTAAGTACTGTCTTAGAAAAACGGGCCTGGCCGATGGTGACATGTTTTAATAAGGTGAATTTCAAACCATGCAGCATATTGTGACTTCTTGTCAATTTAACAGATTTCAGGGAAGAATTATATATAAAGCTGACTGTGCTGCTAATAAATGGCTGACTGCACATGACACGCAACGCATACAGTATGAGAAAACAACCAACAGTGTACTTTACCAGGTGACGTCATTATGAAGCTTTTAAGCCCTCTTGAAAAATGTTCTTGCTTTGCAAAAATTATTCCATCAAATAGCCTAAAATGAAATTTAATTTTGTTAATTTTTTTTAATTCATACGATCGACAAGACTTTGAAAGCTTCCGCTTTAGTGATGAAATCTTCAGAATAATAATATTTAATTCATTACATTATAATGAGCAAAGTTATAATTACTGTTTCACGTCTACGATAATTTATGACTTTTTTCTAAATCATATTACAGCGTCAAGTTTTATACTGTATGTTGGTTTTCCTTTTTGATCTCATCAAACATTGCTTCGATTTCAAAATTACAGCTTCAAATATTCTTTTGCTAACGACTGAAGGTGATCGTAAAGAAAAGCTAACGAGCTTCATGATTAATTAATTACACCTGCTGACAGGCTGATGATGTTCCTGACGGTATTTATAGTCACATAATCTGTGCCAACACCAGTATGAACCTGTGTTTATTCACGTCTGATGTTTTCAGTGTTGCCCAGTGAAATTTAATGATTGTAAGAATTCCGTTTTCATTCTACTTTGTCTGGCCCAATTATGTTATATGTAATTACTCCGTCAGACAAATTCGGAATTTGACAAGAAAACATTAATTAGATTATCTTCGTTAATGTCCGCAAGGGCTTTTGTCAATTACTTGTCGCCGAGTGAAATATTTAAAAATTATGCGTGCTACTCTCTCTCTCTCTCCCTCCCTCTTTCCCTCCCCCTTCCTCTTTCTCTATGACACTCCGTCTCTAGCTTCCTTCCACAAAACGCTTCCAATGAAAGTGAAAGATTGGGACTCGGCGACGATGAAAACTTATGGGCGAAATCGTGATCAAACTTTTGAACTGATTTCTGTAAACGTTAAGTTTCAGCTATTGTTCTGAATTCTTCAGTTCGACATGTTTGAGAGTTAAATCGCTTGAATAATATTAGTAGGTTGTGAGAAAATAAATTGTTTAAACTTACTAATATTTCGTTTTACGGCTGACGCGAATTCAAAAGCACTGTCAACGTGGCATTTCAAATCGCTGATTGAAAGAGCTAAAATCAAAATTTATCTCTGACTAAAGAGATCAGTCAGAGTTAACTGTGAATTGAAAGAAAAAATATATTCTTAACAATACATCACAGTAAAGCATATAT
>JAQFYQ010002005.1:0-12343 GCA_034694885.1 Buchholzia appendiculata
GAGCAAAATGTCTGGCGCCGCCTATATATGTGCTGTTCTGAAGTGTCAATTCCAATTGACGTATCAATTGGAATTGAATTCACCTTAAGGTATATGGTAAATAACTAGTTCTCCTGTCATGTGTACATTTGTTCATATCAACAGTTTCTTGCAAAGCTCCACAAACGTTTAGGAGGAGCTTCTGTGAGGGCAGCTTGTGTAGTGAACAACCAGAGTTCAAAGGTGTGGAGAAGCAGGGAGTGGAGGAGGGTGAGGAGGAGGAAAGCCCTATATTCGCGAAGGAATGTACGGAAAAGAATTGTAAGATAAAACTGACTCCAGCCGGTTGCAGTTCCCCCTGGCAGTTTTCGAACTTCGAGTTTAACTACAATGGCCTTTCTCGAATAAGTATGAGCAAGGACGACGGAGAAGATTTTTATCAGGTATTTAAGCTCTTTTATAAATGAGGTTTAAAATTTACGCTATTTAATTAATTATTTTTACTATTACCTAAAGTACCGTACAACAGATTACTTCTGTTTTCTGTTATAGGAACTTTAATAGCAGATGGGCTACTTCTAATTAAGTTATCATGAGAACTTAAACTTATAGCTTTGCGTTTATTTTTCCGAAATTTGGAGAGCACAAATCAGACCCGGAGCCAATATTTTATTTCTGGAGGAGAAAGTTTTGATTTGCCAAAATTATTTACGACCATTTATAAATTTTCATTTGGGAGGGAGGTGAAGATCAAAACGACCTTTTTAAAGAAATCGCCGAAACCATCATAATTTTTTAAAATAAAAATCTTAAATAACATAAATTGTATGATTTTTAAGGGGGGTCTGACTAATAAGGACCCACCTTAGATACGTCCGCGGCGCCAACAATTTGAAAATCTGAGGCACCAGCAAAAAATGGTTCGGAATCTGAGCCAATTTGTTTACAGAATCTAGCAACAACTATCTTAAATGGTCTGCAATATTTAAAACTCATATTATTTTTGCATTTATTTGTTCATCTACATTTCGACCGCAATTCCACGAAACGAGACCGTATATATTTTGATATCTATGGGTCCAAATCCTACCCGAGATGAATTTATTTATTTATTTTGCAGCTTTCTCCTTCACAAACTGCATTTCACCATTGCATTTGTCGGTGGTCTCCCCCTGCCCACTCGTCAGAAAATTGCTCCGTGGTCAAACTAGATCCTGAATAAAATTCTGCGGGGCGACATATTGTCTGGAATCCAGTGAATGCATTGTACACACTGACCCCGTACACACTAATCCAACTGATCCCGTAAGCACTGACCCCGTACACACCAACCCCATATACACTGACCCCGTATACCAACTTTGCATTATGTCCAGTTCAGGACTGTGTGCAGTGATCGGCACTCTGATACCTTCTACCCAGAAGACTCCAAATAATTTCTCAGCTTTGCGATAATTTCAGAGAGCAGGATTATGAATGAATATAAGTCTTTGAACACTGAATATAATCATTTGTCATGAATGCGATGCATTAAGCGATATTTGCGCTACTATATTTCGTCTCTAATTCTCACATAGTATGGCATGATTAATTATGAAAATACAACATTATGTACAGTGTACATTGTACACCTTTGTCAAGTATGATCAGGGCAAATAAGTGCCAAATTTTTTTGAGCAATTCCATGTTTTTGAACACTGAATATAATCGTCTGTCGTTAATGTGATGCTAAAAAGTAATTATGCACTCATTTTATGTGCACTAGTTACTTTCTCTCGATACGGAGAAGAAGTCGGAGTTAGAAATGGAGTTCTCCAGCAAGGAACTTCAATTTGACCTAGGCGTGATCAATCCGGGCGAATACTTGTTCACAGTAAACATTGCTGGTTGCTGCCCTGACGCACGTAAATGAAACTAGTCCGAGCACAATCCTGAGAGAAAGCAGCAAGACGATGAGGATCAACAACTCAAACCTGGTCTTCTCTATCGGTTTCGATGATAGATGGCTTTCACAGATAAACTGTTTGAAATTTAATATGATTTAAATGAAGTTACTTGTGAATTTATAATTGACTGCCTTGCTCGATGTCAGTGTGGTGAAATTCACAATTTCACATAAATAAAGCTGAGTAAATATAAGGTTGTGACTTGTATACGGTTTCGGGATGTCAAAATGCATGATAGGGTTTAAGAATCAGAGCCGTATTTAAGGGGCATGTGCTCGTTCGCTCTTTTCAAACCCAGGCCTTAATGAAAACTTTCTGAAATTGCATTATTTTCCTTTGTCGTCACTATCAATCTCGTCAAAATGTTTTCACTAATACATCTAGACCCCACTTAATCGGTCAGAATTTCACAAATTATATTATGAAATTATGTCTACGGTCACTGATTTTTATACAATCATTTTAATATCAAATACTGTAGATTAAACCTGCAAGGTTGGTAAATACTATTCATACTATCGGATATTCCAAAATACGCAGATGAGAGACGGTAATGCCTTTTGTAACATAACCACCGATATCAAACCCTTCAATGTATTTATCCTTACCCATTATTAAAAAACAATATTCCAACCCAACCCCCTAGTTTCCTAACCTAACCCACTAATATCCCACTCTAAGCGCTAATTTTTCCTGTCTCACCTACCAATAATCTGACCCAACCTAATCCAACCACAATACTCTCTAGTTTTCTGAGCCCAGATGAACACCAACATGTGCACCCAACTCACGGATAACATCCAGCTGCTGCACTTAAACGCACACTATAGTATATCGCACTGCAGGAATATGACCGGTTGTTTCTACTGTTCAAATCTCATGATGTAAAAGCGACTGTTACCGTGAAATAAAATTTTTTGGTAAAAGAGTGGTGTGTAGTTTTGCTCTTCCAGTACTTCTAAAAACCCGTTACTTCAATCGGCTTGAGAAAAAAATCAAGCCCGACGTGTAGCATTACAGCCTGATTCAACATATCATTGACAAGATATAGGAGAGAGAAGACATTCATTTGGTCAAGAGAACTGACGAATTCAATTTCTGATAAAAATTGATTATCTGTTCATGAACGATCGACTTTGTCTCAAGTTGCAGTTTTAAATGAAAAAATATATATTGTCGCAACCACGTATATATAATCGCAGAGCAATAGACGGCAAGACAATTGAGAGAAAGGGGTAAAGCATTGAATTTGACCATTAAACACTCGGGGTAGTTATTAATCGGTTGATGATGTGCATGGAAATTTTGTCTGGCGAGCGAGCAAATTGTAAAGTGTAAATGTTTCGTGCAATATGCTAGATTTTGTTATGCAAGGAGGAATAAAACAATGTTTGCGTATCTAAATTAATAGGTGACAACTGCCTATACCAACCTCTCCTCTACCACTTTTCGTCTAGAGGTACGTCGCGTGCGAAGCGATCAAATTTTTTTTGCACAAGTCTTACAGAAAAGTCTGAATTATGTAACTACATACAAATGGGAGTCCACTTTCTCTGCAAATCCTTGCATGGGGCATTAACTGGTTCCCTTGGAGACTTACAAATGAGAGCCTTTAAAGGGCCGCCAGCTTCTTGGGGGAGGGGCTCGCCCTCCCATATTCATCTACTGGTGCTGCCACTCTCTCATAACAGTTACAATCATAGGCTTAGTTATTTCTTCACTTTTATTATATTTCGGGTGATTTTAAAAATGGTACCGGCGAAGTTATAGGTAGGAATAAATAATGTTTGTCACATTCAAATTCATGGGGAGCAACTGCCTGCATCAGTGCTAGGCTATTTCACTTCCACGTAGAATTATGCAGCGAGCGAAACGAGAAAAATCTTATGAGTCTTAGAGAAAGTCTATGCTGTGTAGTCTATGTTCTGAGAACCTGTTGTAGATAGTTATATACAAAAGGTTCTCAGTAAATCCTTTCAGGGGCCTTTCACCAGTGCATTTTGACCAATAACACTGAAACCTAAAATGGGCAGCCAAAGCTATCGAGAGGAGCGGTTCCCCAGCCCCCATAATTCAAATTATCTTGACCAATTATGTTGCGTGCGAAGCGAGCAAAAAAATTAACATGTTCCACAGCAAACTCTGAATTGTGCAACCTTATGCAAAAGTATAGAGACAGCGCTTCCGGGGGGGGGGGGCTGCCCCCGAAATTTGCCTTTAACCGGCCCCCTTGGACCCCTCAAAATTGAAGCCTTCAAGGGGCCGAAAGCGCTTTCGGGAGCCAGGGCCCCCGCCCCCCCCCGTAATTCGACCACTGCGTAAGAGAAAAGTAAATAACGCAATCAAAAGAATATGACATGATAATTCATACGTCGCAAAATGTGACAAGTCGGAGACAATGCCGAGGGAAATCGACCACCTGAATGAACTCGTAGCATACTTTGAGCATACATACGTCCGCGGCCGTCGTCTTCGTGGACGTGCAGAGAACTACGGACCCGCTCAGTTCTCAGTCGACGTTTGGAACCAGCATTCTGCAGGCACCGACGGTATCGCTCGTACCACAAATTCCGTTGAGGGTTGGCACAGTGGACTTCAGTCACTTTTCCAATGCCATCATCCCACCCTCTGGACATTCTTGTCCGGGATCAAACGAGACATGCAGCAGCAGAAAGCACGTCTTATGCAAGGGGCTGCAGGAATGGAACACCCGCGTAAGAAAAAGTACCGTAGTCTGAACGAGAGAGTTCAACGAACAGTCGGTGGTTACGGACGTTCTGACATTTTGATGTATCTTCGCTCGATTGCGCACTTATCACATGTGTAAAGTGATAATTTGATCTTATTTGTGGTAAACAACCCTTTTAATACCGGTGACTTTTTACTTAGATAATTCTGATATCACTAACACACATTATGCTTTTAAATCAGTTCGTCTATATGTTTTATGCATGTTTATAATTTTTGGTTTCAACAACCTTGTTCATTTAATCATTTGTTGTGATAATTTTCAATAAAGGCATTGCCACAATCTGGTATATCATTCTACCACTTCAAAGATGCCTTGTTTTTAGTAATAGACTATTACTACAGTAGTTACTTATTTGCTCATTATCTTTCTCATTATTATGTGTCCCCGATTAAGGATATCCCGATTATATGTCCACCCTATTAAGTGTTCATCCGATTATCCGTCCCCCATTAAGTGTCGCCCGATTAAGTGTCCACCCGATTATCTGTCCATCCGATTAAGTGTTCATCCGATTATCTGTCCCCGATTAAGTGCCTCCCGATTAAGTGTCCACCCGATTATCTGTTCATTCGATTAAGTGTCCACCGATTATCTGTCCCCGATCATCTGTCCCCGATTAAGTGCCTCCCGATTAAGTGTCCGTGAACCCTTTTTTCTTCATTGAAATATGCAACAAATATTAGAAATTCTAAGTTACTTTTTCTGAAATATACTAAATTAAAAAAATCAAATAAATACAAATTGTCAACCTAAATCATCGCTACATAAAGCTTCTTCGATATCTTGCCGAAGCTTCACAAATATCAATACACAATAACTAAATTAACTGTGAAATCTAATCGGATCAATATATTGTATGCACATTAGTCCTAGAAATTACTTGCTGCTTGTAACGATAAAATGTTTTATTTACACAAGATAAATAAATAATTACATTCAAGTTCAGTCATGGAAATTCATATAAAATATCATTAGAAAAGCAGTTCAAACTCAAAGGCACGGTGCCATAAAGCTTGATAACTCTTCGGTAGACAGGAAAATTGATTCTAGTTCTTATTCTACACAGCACCAAATTCAACCAATTTGAAACAGCTAAATGTTAATTAAAATCGGAACGTTACAGTAGACAAACTACACGAAATGGCAGCAATAGTACATTGAAAATATACAAATTCTGAGATTCTTGAAAGTGAATTATCAAAAGCATCGAACCGTCAATCTAGCAAGTTTGATTACACCTCTCAAGTTTCTGCACCAGTTCGTTCTGTTCCATCAGCAGCATCTGAACTTCGCCAATCTTTGCCAGATTATGAGCACCATTTAGTCTTAAAAATTCTAAGCATTCTCGAACGTCCTCCAACTCCTGCCTGTCACTACTTCCTACGCTCGAAATATGTCCTTCTCCATTATAATCTATTCGCTGAGAATGTTGCGACTGATGTGATGGGGATGTAGTATCACGCGAAGGATCAAACTGTGCAAGATTTCTAAGGTTTCTATTAAGTCCCGACGCTGATCGAGAAGGAGAAAGTCCCGGAGACCGGCTTCGGGAACCATTCAGCGCGGACAATGCCGGAGTGCTCGTGGATTCCTTGAGATTGTTTGCAGCAGCTACAGACGGCCCGTCCACAACATGCAGCAGGTTTCCATCGACCTCAGACCTCTCTCCAAAAGTTGCATGCGGGTGATGGCAGAGCAGCAAGCGATCCAGTGCCGTCAAGAACGTCGGTCTCACCTGTTTGAAACTCTTCAGTGAATCCTTGCACGACCGTAGTTCCTGATGAATCTGATTCATCTTCTTCAACCACTCCGAGTACCTGCCGATCATGTGTTGGACGCGTGGCATGCACCAGTCCTCGAGGATCGACTTCGCCTGGGAGCAGATCGGCGGAAGTCGCTTCTGGTCGTACCGGTGACTCAGCATCCTGTCCTCCGTCAGGTGTCTCGCCATGCGGTCCTGCTTCCACTCCCCGCGCAACGTGTGCAAGAACTTCAACAGCTCGTCGATACGCAGAAGATTCTCGTCGATCTCCAGTGCACTGACATCACGACCTTCAAATAACGACCTTGCGCCCTCGACAGAATTCTCCAACTGTTCCCGGATCGTCTTCAACCTTTCCTTCATCGTCTTCGAACTGTCCATCAGCTCGCTGTACTTGTCGAGGCAATCAAAAGCGCGGTTGTCACCCTGCAGACAGTTGCACTGCTGTAGTGACTCGTTCTCGATGAAGACATGCAGCCTGGTGCCTGTCTCTTCCGTCATGCTGACAAACTTGTCCACGGTCGACTCGAGGCTGGAGATCACGTGGTTGAGCAGGTGGCGATGGTAGGTGCGTGCGGAGGTTCTCAGTAACGAGGAACTTCGGATGTAGTCGGCTAGGATGTGGCGGATGAAGTAGATGACTTCACAACAGCCGTTGACGTACTGGTAGTTTGCCTCGGCATTTATGCCACCAGTAGGTTCAATCTAAACAAGTCATAGCAGAACATATACAATATATTGCAAATATTACTTGCATACGTACATGACAAGAATGCACTATTACGTACATATATTAGGCTACATTTTGGTAATAGTAAGGTAGTAATTTATATTTAAACTACTAAATATTTACAAAAGTATAACGTAACAAAACTTAGCTGATAATTAAAAAATTTGAAGTACAAAATGGTCCTTAAATGTTAGGGCAATTGCAGCTGCAAGAACCACATAATTGATAAAAACAAGTGGTAGCGAGACGAGCACTATTATATTTTAACAAGAAGGCAAACAGCATCAGTTCGTGTCGAAAAATATAAAATACAATTAGTGCAGCTGATTACAGTTTCGAACGTGTCTAAACACTTCCTCGCTTAAACGTTGGAACAAAATAAACCTTTCAATTATTAAGCTATGACTTCTTACGTCTCACAAGTAATTAATTGAATCACATATATTAAATGAAGCTCAGAAAAGCCCGTCAGTGCTCAAAATCTGGCTCAGACGTTTGCTGTGAGTGGTCCGGGAAGACTTTGACCTTCCACATGTACACACGTCACAGGGGTAGTGGATCGGTGGTCAAAGTTGAACCTTTTGATGCAATGCTAGTAACGATCGCTATGACCTGCCTTCGGGCAGCAGACTTCAAAAAGCACCTCGAGGGTTTGCTGCAACCATTTTGTAATCATTTACATGGTTTAAATTTGATAAACACTGTCATCATGCTCATCATCACTTGAAGATGGAGAAATGAATTGAACAAGACTTAAATGGTATGCTAAATCGACAAATAATGCATGATCTATTAATTTACAAACAGTAGCGATAGAGAGTGCATTTCCTACCGGCATTGCAGGAATAAGATTAGGCAGTTGTGCTGGATCCAGCGATCTGTCTCCGTGTTTCGAAACGAAATTGTAATAGACGAAGATAGGATTAGCAGACGTCGTTCGAGTGGATGGCAATTTGCTCAAATCCACTTCCTGTCCGTCGTAGAGAAGCAACTGATCCTCCACTTTTATGCCTGAAAACACGATAATAAATTTATTTGGAATAACTATTATAAGAACTCAATGGTTGTTAAAATTGTTTAATTTTACTTAAGGCTGTTTACTTTAGTATTCACAGATGGACGGTCGAATACTCAATATTTCGTACCACGGGAGTCATATATGCAAAAATCCAAATACATAAATAATAATAATTCAGTAATTTGGTAATTTAAGATAAAAATTAAAAACCAATTATTAAAAAAAAATCATTTCATAACAACAAATTCTGTTGATTTTACACACCAAAACAAAATCTAGATATACAGCCTAATTTTTGTGCCTTCTTAAATACTTTTCGTTGTTTTAAGGCAAAACGACGTGTCATATAAATGAAGTATTGCAATAATATAATATTCCATAAAAATAACCAAGCCATCTTTTCATTTCATACTGTATGAATCAAGAACACATAAACAAGTTCTAGTATCAGTATCCGATTATCATATCATTTTTTATTTCTTACATACACATTGATACTAACACGGTCTCCAATGTTATTCTTTTGATGTAGATTTTTTAATGCGGCAGTGCAACGCACAGTAATCTATCTATTGCTTAACTCATGCCTACTCTGTCACATTTCCATCCCGGTGTCAATAACGAAAAGTGCCGTAGCGTCAACTTTAACATTATAGTAGGATATTATAAGCAGTCGGACATAGTTATAAGCCGAGAGGAGACGGCGAATGTGCTTCAATTTTAAAACAAATATGGGGTTTGAACCCGTAAACCCTGCCCACCCGCTAAAATGTATCCCTTGAGGGAGCGTACCTGTCTGATCGGCGACGTGTCTGTGGAAGGTGTCCGGGCTGTCCGTGTAATCGTCCACGTAGATGTGATTGAGTGAAGCGGCGCGGCCGTGATACACGTGCACCACACGCTTGTCCATGATTTTCTGAGCCGCCTGGAAGTAATCCGGAAAGTCCCAGATCTTCTCCGGCTGACACTCCAGTAGTCCGGCAAGCACTGGAACGAGTATGAGCTGGAGTCCACGGGACAGACGGCATTGCTGGGGTAGATCAGAATGCCACTCTATGGGACCGTTACGTGTGGACTGCACTCCGGATATGACTCCTAGAGTGGAACAGAGAGAGAATGCATTAAGTGAAATATTGAGGTAGAGCAACAACGCTTTATTCATCTAGAGATGCTAATAAAAGTATCCACATTGGTCAAGGTACTATTACACCTAGTCATAGTTTTAGAAAACATTAAAAGGGTTGACATTTAGTTGAACTGCGTCTGCTTACATACGATAGAAAAGTTTATAACAATTAATAGAAAATAATTGGAACAAAATAAATATGTTCATAATTATTTGATTTATATTTGATTAATTACTATATCAATAGTCTATGATATATCACAGATCAACATATCAAATAGTCTTGTATGACTATTAAAGGAACTTTTTGGACTAGGCTAATTAAATGAAAACTGGGAAGATGCCATTCAAGGGAGAGTTTGAAAGCCGGACAGGCATCGACAACTTGAAAATATCCAACCTCTACTTGACATAATTCAATTGTGATATTAGAAATTTATCGTAAATTATATTTTAATATTATTGGCAAACTGATAGTTTGTCATTTATATAACCTGATAATTTTTTTAATTCACGGGCAATGTGAAATTATGAGAAATGAAATTATTGCTACTAATAATACTTTTCAACTATCTATTTAGCATGTTAGCAAGCACAGAACAAAGTAATTATCAATATATTTGATCAGAAAAATTGCTTCACAATTAATATGTTTTTCTAATTCTCTATATTAATTAGTTTATCAAACCTGATTCTTTTCCACTTGTGATGTTATACACTGTCTCCCTGCCCCGCGGTGTGCTCCTTCCTTCATAAGACCGGAATGGCAGTTGCCCCGTGGCGCAGTGATACAGAGTAACCCCGACGCTCCAGAGATCAGTGGTAGCACTGAATCCCTTCCCTCCATGCCTGGACTCTGCCCGGTTCAGTACGGCTCGCTTGTACACCGCCGGATTGAGGTACTCCTCGGTACCGCAGAGAGAGAGGAACTGTGCCTCGGGTTCCAACTGTCTGGCGGTACCAAAGTCAGCGATCTTGTAGACAGAGCGGCCGGTGTCCGTGATGTGGCGCATGATGTTACCAGGTTTGATGTCCCTGAACACAGAGAGTGTGTGTAACACCGTAGAACTCATATCAATAATTTCAATTTAACGTAAACTTCTACAAATCAAAGCAAAAAATTTAAAGTAGCGATAATTATCCCTACTTCGTTAATAATTTGTTCACATTTTACTATATGTAAAGCTCATGCATTTCTGTCAATAATAAGCATGTTTTACACTGCCACAGCAATTTACATATTTATAATAACACAAAATTTGGCATAACACATCAAAATAGAATGGAAGCAAATCATGTTTAGAGGTATGTAAAGCTAGTACTTGTAACGGCTGCGTGTAGCATTATATGCATAGATTCTTGATCATGCGCTGGGGTTTAGCCCCTATGTTCTCATCAACTCTACCTATGAACGCACGTATGTTTACGTTGTACGCATTGCTCATTTCTACTGCAACCTCGTGATAGGCTGTAATGTACAGAAGCTTCCATTCTGACACGTATTGAAACCGCCAGAAAGGCATTCATTATGTAGATCGATATAACTTTCATAATAATAGAAGCATTTGAGGCGCACATTCTCTGTGCAATAGGGTGAATCTTTATTCTCATTGTACATGCAAGGATGTTATGTTAGAGACTTAGTGCATAGGTTATTTTTTATAGAAACATCTGCAGGGTGACACAGGCATTATAATCAATCTCATTGCCTTGTCGTTTAATTACTAGTTAACCGTAAAGAACAGTTATTTATCTTAAAAGACAACAAAAACACTCGATAGCTGTACAACAATAAATATTGTAAACTGCGCCAATTTGTCATCATCATCATCTTCATCATCATCATCACGTGTCATCTTCTAAAAGAAGGTTGACTACTATGTATTTCCATCGTTTTCTATCTTCAGCCGTCCTCTTTACCATCTCATAAGTCGCTAGTCGTGTCCAACCTTTGATGTCATCTGTCCACGTTAGTCTTGATCTTCCTCTGGTTCTTTTACCACAAAATTTTCCTTCCAATAATAGTGCATGTGTGCTGCCACTGGATCCTCTGAGTACATGAGCAGTCAATTTATACAAACATATATACTGCGTAAATTGCCTAACAGTCAAAAACCATTTAAATATTCCTACCTGTGTACTATATCGTGATCGCAGAGATGCTTCAGCCCTGCCGTAAGGTGCTTCAACACCAACAGAAACTCTTCCTCGTCCAGCCCGCAGGCATTCATCGGTTCATCGAGTACATCCAGCAGACTACCCCCCTCGCACAACTCCATCACGAGGACCATCCCCCCGGCAGACCTCGGGACTGTTTCGTTAGCCAGAAGTCTGACTACGTTCTCGTGGGAGAGAGCGTTCAGGATGTTGAACTCCCTCATACGGATCTCCTCGGGGATCTTGTAGATGGCCGATGGGCTGAAAGTCTTGACCGCCACGGGCTCACCAGTGTTCCGGTTCCAGCCCTTCAGTACCGTTCCACAAGCCCCCTGGCCGAGCTTGATTCGATCCGACCAAGCGTAGTTGGCCGTTCCGCCGTCGTTACTCATCTTTACAATAGTTTACTGACTGAGTATTGGAAATATCTAGATAAGCACAAATAATAGATTCATTTAGTTGCATGAATATATCTCTTAAATAACAGTATTACTGCTGAATTTGTATCATAATTGTGTATTATAATAACATTGAGTGAGGAAAATAATAAATAAATAATTCGAAATTTATTGACTGATGACATATTTGCATGAAGCAACAAATCCCAAATAATGTCAGTGTAGGAGTCTGTATACGCTTTGCCATGACCCACATCTTACTTTATCACAGAAGATATTGAAAATGTATGGCGGCTGCTACAAAGTACGATAAATCATTACAATACTTATGATATGTACCACGGGTGTCGCATCCTCCACTAGACTGTTTTTTAATCGCCCGGGGACTTAATTTTCCATCCCCTGCTATCCTTTTTCAAAAATCCTCCCACTGTCGATGCTTGCCAGAAATTGTAAGGAAAAAACTGGGGAAATC